>VWYI01011212.1:144302-238301 GCA_013399455.1 Anthoscopus minutus | reverse complement strand
GACAGCCACAAGGCTAAAACCAAGTGAGCGGCCGAGGAACAAAGGTGAATTTCTACCAAGAAAAACCCAAAGGCTCTTTTAAGAGCCACCTAAAAATTCAGAAAAAGAGCTTAAATTTCAGCAAAGTGGCGAAAGCCCACGGGAGTTTTTAAATTGTTTGTCTGACACCTTAACATTCATTTACAGCGAGAGCTCTGTGCATACAGATTACCAGTCCCACGCCGTTTTACTCTGCTCTGGGATGGAGCTCAAACGCTCGCTGCGCTTTGTGGGCATTTTGAAAGCTACCCGAGTGCTGCTACCCTACTAATTCAAGCGTCCCTCGAGCTGTAACCGGACTCAAACCGCGCATTCAAGGGCAGACAGCCGTTCCCCCCCACACACCTCCCCCGCTTAACCCTCCCCAAAACGGCAGCAACCACAGCATTTCAGCCCGTTTAGGAAAATGTGGGTGGTTCTCAAAAGAGCCGTTGGGTTTAAATGCGGAGTAAGACTTCCTCAGTGAGGCGCTTACTTCCTCTTCGGTGCCGCCTTCTTTGCCTTAGCAACTTTCGGCTTGGCTATCTTGGGCTTCACTGCCTTTGCCTTAACCGGACTCTTCGCTGCTACCACAGCTTTCTTGGGCCTGATAGCCTTTGTCACCTTCTTCGGACTGTTGAGTGCAGGCTTAACTTTCTTGGGGCTCTTCTTAGCTGTCACCACCTTCTCGGCAGCACTGGCAGGCTTCTTAGACGCCGGCTTCTTGAGCTTGGTTGCTGTAGTTTTCTTCCTCGTAGGAGCCTCTTTTGCTTCTCCGGGTTTCTTGCTAAGGCAGAAAGAGCCAGAGGCACCTATACCTTTGGTCTGCACCAGGGTGCCCTTGCTGACGAGGCTCTTGAGCCCCAGCTTGATGCGGCTGTTGTTCTTCTCCACATCGTAGCCGCCGGCGGCCAGCGCCTTCTTGAGCGCGGCGAGGGAGAGCCCCTTGCGCTCCTTGGAGGCGGACACGGCCTTGGTGATCAGCTCGGTGACGCTGGGCCCCGCGGGCTTGCGGGCTTTGGAGCCGCTCGCCGCCTTCTTCGGCTTCTTGGCGGGAGGGGTCGGGGCGGCGGGGACCGGGGCGGCGGCGGGCGCGGTCTCGGCCATCCCGGGGTAACGGGGAGCGCTGGGCAGGGGCGGCCCCGCGGCGCCCCCATTTATAGCAGCGCGGGGCCGCTGATTGGCTCCGCCCGCCCCGCCTGTGCCTCGCGCTCCCGTCTTGTGTTTCTTCGGGTGAAAAAAATATTTTTCTTTTTTTCTACTTTATCTGTCGCGAAATCGTCCTTTTTCTACGTCTATGAGGCCGTGGGAGCGGCTGTTTTTCACCTGTTGGTGTATCGTCGCGCAAAGAGTTGGATTTGAGTGGCTAGGGGACAAAACATCCCGAGTCCTGCCACCAAACGTACCTCTAGAACGCGAAAGTTTTGTTTTCATTCGTAAATTAGAAATTCTCCTTTAAAGTTAACGCGAGTCATAAAACTCAGTACGAATCTTCAGAGGATCGTTTTTACATTAGATAAGAAAGCAAACAGTTAGAATCTCATTCTTTAAAATAAAACTGTTTCAGAGTGAGGTTGCACAAAGCTATGCTGTGGCTTCTCCTGCCGAGGTTTATACTTCTGGCTACTCTGAAACACTCAGGCATATTCCAAACACAAAGTTTCCAGACGTTCCACACTTTTATGCATGAAGCATTACACAGCATTTACTTTATCCCCCTCAGAATGGGCTACCCTCTTTGAAACACTTCCCTATTGTTAATGTAGCGAAAGGCACTCCAGTATCAGTGGAATAATTTGGGACCTGAAGACCAAAGATTAAAAACTTAGTGTCAGATCATAGACCTTCAGGTAAGTCTGGTGCACAGAAACAGACCACACTCTAAATAAAGCACACAGTGCTATATCTGTAAAATCTGTTCATATGACTCATTAGCATGGGAAAAAAACTTGACAGAGGTTGAG
Source organism: Anthoscopus minutus (assembly GCA_013399455.1). NCBI lineage: Eukaryota > Metazoa > Chordata > Aves > Passeriformes > Paridae > Anthoscopus > Anthoscopus minutus. The sequence goes on along the minus strand of VWYI01011212.1, from coordinate 236,319 downwards.
TCTACAAGAGGTGTGAGAGCACCATTGTATTCATATTTTGATCTGTAGCTGGAAAGAAAAACCACAATTTTTGCTCACTGCTCTTTTTCTGTGTAACAGATCATGTCACAGCAGTTTCTGTACAGAAAACTTTGGCTGCAGCACAAAGTGAGGCAAAGCTCTTTATGCACATTGTGGTGACTACCTCATTAGCACACATACATTCTTAGCAGCCACAGCTTTGGGTATAGTTTTGTGTCTCAGTCAGGAGTTCCTAATTCATTTACCTTGAAGTTTAATGGCCATCAATAGTTTAACAGTGTGGCATTGCTGCATCTATATCCCATGTAAACAAACTGGACTTGAATAGTTTAGGTATGATGCCAACCAGTTAAGATCAACATTCCATTTTCAACGAGGAAAAATCTGTGAGTGGAAAAATACCACCTTACTCCTCTATTTCATTCCACTAAAGGACTGTAAAATGAACTTCTTGAAGGTTTTGGAAGACTTTTCATCTTCAATTAATTCACAAAGTCTGATTCAAAAAATTCATATAGGCACTTTGACATTTTCTTGTATAATTATCAAAATTGTTTTAACAAAAGTAATATACTAAACTAATAAGTAATAAAGTAAAAATATTTTAACAAAATAAACAGATTTTTTCTTGAAGTTATGTTTTCTTTCTAACTCCTCCTTGCCATCAAGGTCCCCTAGCTGAGGAATTTTTATGTTATGATGACGCAGAGACTGCCAATATTATGGCAAATTCAGTAAATCTGGATCTGGGTTTTCGAAGCATGTTGGAAGTGGGATGGCTTATAGAGTAAGGTTCACTGGAAATTTTACAAAGGCAAGAGAGCTTGACTGCATGACATTCACTCCATGTAGCAGCAGGGGCCATAAAGAATTGAATAGTGAAATTGTTGACATCCCCTAATGTTTCCTGCAATCAGGTGGATGACTTCATGTCTGCTCTGTCCCATCTAGGTCTGGTAAAATTCTTGATGTAATTTAAGAATGAAATGTGTTACAGCATCTAAGCAGGTTTTGTACTCACCAACTCCTCAATCACCGATGCCAGTACTTGTGACAGAAGCCTTTCCACCTCCCCATTCTCTGCAAACTTTACTTTATAAGACTGATAATGCATCACAAAGCACATTTTCCTCCAGCCTGTAATATTCCCCAAGACCATTTTCCTTATACACACACAGCTGGCACACAGCTGTATGCCTAAATCCTGTAAAGTGGAGCTAACCACAACACCAACCATCTCCAGAGGAAAGCTTCTCAGTATGTGCCACAGCAACACTGAAAACATATTTCATTTCGACTCCACCATTCTCTATCCAATATTAAATTGAGCAGCTTGAAGCTAAATTTTGTGATTACTTTAGGGGCTCTTACTTATTTGATTTTCCTCTACTGTTTTTATTCCATTACTCCCTCTCCTTGTTTTTACAAAGATTATATAATCCCATGACCATTTGATATACAAACAGTCAAGTCATTTTTATTAGGGGAAGGATGCAGAAGTGTAAGAGAATAATCAAGACCTACAAGGAGAAATGAATATAGCATCATCTCATAGAGTAGTAAATATACAAAAACTGTGGTTCATAGTTCACCCTCCTCCCTCAAAACCTGCTGGTTTTTGTGTGATTAGCAGCATGAAAACCTGGAATTGTGCACCAGAGATCATTACTCATTTGATCATGATCAAACTCATTTAAGACATGTAATAGTATGCATTTCTCTGCAATGCAGACATCAAAAAGAACAGGTAGGAAGGATCCTTACTTGGGAGAGATTCTCCTTTCCTCCCTCTTATTTACCATCATAGTTATAGCTAGCTTTGCTACCTCACCTTAGAAGAGGTGAAATGAAGAACAACAGGATCTCAGCGGTATTCCAGGCTGTCAGTCTCTGCGTGCACTGTCAGTACGGACAGAGATCTCTGGTAGAATAACAAGAATCTGCCAGCAAATCCTACAGACCTTTTCTATTTTTTTTGCAGGTGCTATCCATGTGAGTCAGCTCAGACTGCAAGAGATCAGATCTGAAAGGCCCTTAGAGCACTTCCCAGACAGCATGGAAAGTATAGATTATTATAACCTGTAACTAATTCCTATTAACTTGCAAAAATATATAGTAATCCAAATTAAAGTTAGTGCTTGCTAGCCAACTGAAAAAATTGCAAAATCAGGGTAGCTTTCCAATTATTGCATGTTCTTTTCAATTATTGCATGTCCCTTTTGTGATATTTGGTTCTATACAAAACCATACATATATAGAACCATATTTGGTTCTATACAAAGCCAAGCAGCCACCATAGATGACACTAAAAGTCCTAGGAAGAGGACCTTACAAAGGTCCAGTGTTCAGATGTTTGTACTCATACTGAGGATAATTCTTCTTGAACTCTTTCTCCTATTCCTCCTTTTCCATATAACTTTTCCACATGAACACCTAACTGCACTGCATTTCACATTACCATGACTTCCTCAATGTAAAGCCCATCTCTGTTTTAGAGATAGGAGAGCTGAGAGTCATTCACAATTCTTAAAAATACAGTTACTTGGATCCTCCTGTCTTAGCCTGATTCATGTTTCCTACCCTTCTGCTGAGGCCCAGCTATAGGTGTTAATTCTTAACATTTCCTGTCAGCATAAAAATGATTCAGAGATGATTCATCTAATTTCATACAGAAAAAGAAACAAAACCAAAAACCAAAGCCTGTTTAAAATGCAATGAATTTGTCTGCCCATTTTAACTTTTAATTTGCCTCAAAACCTTGGCTGCCTGCCATAGACACACGCAGGCAATGCCAAGAAGTCAGTCTGCAGGTGGATCAGGATCAGGCCTGGAGAGGGCTTTGGGCTCAGCCCCAGCTCCAGGCATTGGACACCTCCCTGAGGCAGTGGGACCAGAGCCAGGCAGGGCTGTGGGGAACTTGAGAGTGGCCTTATTTCTGTGTTGTTGGGATAGGGGCTGATGGCTCCAGAGTAGGGTGGAATGGGCTCCTGGGACCAGAACAGGGGCAGCCCCAGGAAATGCTGGGCAGGAACATGCAGGGCTGGTGGTACCCTGACAGCTCCGTGGTGAAGCAGGAATTGTAAAAGGCTCTTAAAGCTACTGGCTCAGCAGCTCTTTAGGTCCAGACAACAGAGAGCACTTTTGGCCAAGTTCCATGCAGAAGTTTGATTACAGTCCTGGTGGAGAGAGAAGCAGATTTCAGTTATAACAAAACTCTTCAAATGTCCCTTGCACTTATCATTGACACTGGAAGTAGTCATCAGGTTTAGGTTCAGGATGGCTGGGAACAACAGTCCCTGCATGTCAGTTTGGTGATTCCCAACTCTTTTGCCATCAAACATAAAAATGTGGGAATGGCTTGGCTGACCTTTCATAGGACCATGGGCAGTCAGCTGCATCTGAAAGACCCTTTTACCTTCATTTCAGCACCCTCACAAGGAAACATCTCAAGAGGCTTTGGACTAAGAACAGCCAGGTTCAGTTTCCAAAATGTCCTCCTAAAATAATAGCATTTCCATCCCATGCAACAGTCACAAAACCCAGATGGGACAGTAGAAAGAGCAGTTTGTTCCACCTTTCAGCTGCTATCTGGAGAAAATCCTGACCACAATTTTGGTTTGGGTAGCAATGTACAATTCTCCCTTACCAACTCCTGGTGGGGACTCGCATCTTTTCCCATCCCACTCTGACCCACGACATTCACATCACTTAGGGAGTTTTATTTCCTCTGAGTCAGCTGGTCTTAAACTTCGGGCTGATTGCAGCCCTTGGGGTTCCCCTGCTCCCCTTTGGTGCCCACCGTAGTCAAGCAGAGAACAACGAGCTGCAACTCCTCCCCTTCCTGCAGAGAAGCCAGGAAGATGAGTTACCCAGCTCATAAAAATCAGCTCATAATGGATCAGAGGAGGTGGACTGGAATCCTTGAGGGAGGAGAGGTTGGCCCCTCTTCTGCCCCGGTGTTGCTGGAGGGCGAGGATTGAAGATGCCGATCCCTGCAGTTTTACGAGCGGACGCTGGGATGCAGAGCCGGCAAAGGAAAGGAGCAAATTTGCGCAATGTCCGGCGGCTGAAATGCTGTCCTGAGCTAAGAGCGAAAAATATCTGCTGGTATCACTGCACCTGTGAAGACAAGGAAAGCGCGTGAATTTGAGCAAGCAGACGTCTTCAGAGAAGAGCTAGAGGAGGAGGAATACTTCTGGAGGGTTGAGTCGCCACCTTATTTTTCAGCATATGTAAGGTCTGTTATGTAAAGTGCTTAGCTGTGGGATCCTGAATACATCCGGGTCTCTTCTTCCTTTTCCACTAACTCTTCTGGAATTTTTGAACTGATGAGCAGATTCTAAGATTTTTTTTTAATTACCTGCATGAAGCAATATTCTTTCCAATTCATCTATTCAAATGGGGATTCCTATGACAGCTGTCCAATCACTTCCATATTAATAATTTAAAAAACACACAAACAAACAAACAAAACAAATCACCCTAGCATTTTGTTCCAGAAGCCTTACAAGGGAAAGATTCTTTTTGGCTTACAGGAACCTTTTCTTTTCCAAGAAATATAAAGAGAAGGATGCAATATGATATACCCTTAAACATGGGAAAGTCTCAACCACCACTCTTGAAAAGGCCCAGAACAAGGGAATTTAAAATCATTACCTGATCAGTATTACAAAAGCTGTGCCAGCTCAGAGGGTAGCTTCAGGGAGCCAACATTCATCTGAAACTAAGGCCACCTACATTCACTGTTTGCTCTGCCCAGAAGGCGATGAGTGAACTATTGTATTCCTCCCTGCCTGTTTCCCTACATATCAGGTGAGAACAGGAACCTCAAAAGTTCATTGAAAATGCTGCAGAATAGCAAGGAAGTGAATTGTCTGTAGCTCCATGTCGATAATCAGAGGTCCTGGATCCAAACTGATGTGATTTTTGAGTATTCATCAGGAAATGTGTCAGCCACCATATGCTTCCTGAAATATAAAATGTGGTGAGAAGTAGGTGGCCTGATACTGCTACTTGCAATCTACCTATGGAGGAAAAGATTCCTGCTGAGGAGTAGATTTTAGGGAAAGAGACTACTGTTTTCTAGGCTCCCTCATGACCACTCACTGTGGGAGGACCTGCCTACAGAGTGGCTGAAGAAGGAAATATTTCAACCTCAATGACTGGTGTGCACTAAAGAAAGAAGGATGCTAATCTTCAAACATCACTGTAATGATGTCTGAAGAAACAAAGCACAGCAACATATTTGCTTTTTGAGATCTAATACAGTTCCCTGACTATACCAGGTTCAAGTAGGGGCTGATAGGAAGAGAACATTTTCACCCTTTCTGCATAGTTCCAGTTCTCCAAGTCTGCAGAACTGCTTCAAGTGTGAAACCATTTTTCTAGAGCTATACCAGCTCACTACAAAATGTTGTCATCTGATCTGAACAATCACTAGATGTCTGATGTGCTGCAAATACAAAATAATACTCAGTCTAGAAGGGAGCCCTAGGATACTACAAGAGATATTAGTCAAAATCTCATCTTGGTATCAAGAATGCAATTTGTCCTTGAAGGCAGAGTTCAAAAACACTCTTCAAAGAAGGTTTGTCAAAAACAGAGGCTTGATTAACGATGGACATAAAGGCCATCTCAACAGCCATGTATCTCCTGCTGGATACTGGATTAAGTATGGATGCAGGCAGCAGTACCTGTATGACAAACATTTGGGAGGTACAGAAAGCCACACTGCATGCTCATAGCCAAATGCCCATTTCTCTTTGGATCTAGATGAGATCCATCCCTCTCATGCAAGTGTTCTGTAGTTCAGAAGTGTTCCCAAGCCTTGCTGGTGTCAGCAGGGTCAAAAGGTACCTGAAAAATCCATGGGTGAGGAGGGCCTGTTATTGGAGGGGACAAGCAGGAATACACCACTGCCACACACAGCCTTCCACAACAGCATCTCCTGCCCATGTTGCAGGACAGCAGGGGCTGCTGTAAGGGATCATCTCTGGCCCAGAGCAGTGACTGTGGGACAGGATATTTGAAACTGGAACATAAACCTAGCAAACCTGTGGGACATCGAACGAGGCAGGAAAGGGATAAAGAATTGCTGTCATACATTATAGAGTGCCTGGAAGAGACGAACTGAATGAGCTTTTGGGGATGACTCTTTCTTCTCCTGGCTCTAGAGGGAGCTTCAGAGTGTGAATAAACCGACTGCATATGAACCTCTAAAGAGGGCTGAAATTAGGTGAGATGCATCTCTATCTAAAGTTTAAGGTAATAGTTTTTAACTTTTCCTGGACTTCTTTAGGCCTCTGTGTCTCTGTCATGTTTCTATTGTGCCAGATGGGAGGGTTAGTGAATGTAATGACAGCTGCTTTTGAGTTTCCTAGGCAACTTCAGCCAGAATTTGACAAAGCAATTGACAAAGCAGTCAAGATTTCAAAGACTTCTTGGCATTGACTTGCTGAAAGTTTTACAAAAATAAGTCGATTTTGTAGGTGAGGAGAATCCAGACTCTTTTCTTTCAAGAGAAAAGTTGCCTTTTGAACTCAGCCATCAAGGATCCATTGGAAAAGAGACACAAGAAACCAGGTTACCTAATATCTACTTTTTACCAACCAAATGGGGTTTTTTTGTGGTTCTAGAAATACATTAGCAATTCTCTATTTTCTATAGTCCTGTAGCCAGACTTGCTCTGGTGTGGTGGTGGTGCTGCTGCTGCTAACACAGTGAACAGAGAAAAGTCCTCCAGCAGCACTGGTCTCAGCAGAACCTGCATGTGGCTGCACTGAATTTCATCACCTGTGCGACAGCCAGGGCTGGAGGCTCATGGGCTGAGCGGGGAGCTGCTCCTTTGTGCATCAGAGAGAGTCTTGTGCCACACAGCCTGCACTGAAACGTGTAATTAAAGCTGGCAAATGGCAGCGCAAGCTGCTCTGTTTAAATACATCGCAGAAATTCATCCTCTGCATCCAAAGAAACACTTGATCTCTGCAAACACTGCTAACAGTGTTTTGACAAGGCAATTTAGGATGGTATTTTTGTTACATGAATGCTTGCTCACAAAGCAGGCACAGTCAGCACACTTGACTAATTTTCTGCTTAAATGGAACTAACAAAAGGTGTTCCCATCCCATAAGCTTTCCTCTTATCCCCCACCCAGCTCTGCTCTTTGCAGCTTTCTTCAAACACAGCTGAAGTCCCACATACATCAGTGACCAGAGCCCAGAGCAGACTATCGCATTCTGGAATGCTTTCAAAAAATTAATTTGGATCTACCGGTAAGGTTACTAAAAGCTGATGCAGCCCTTTTGTTCCAATTTGCTTTCTTTGTTTCAGTTTTGGCCTGTTCTAGTTTCCACTGATTCTGAACTAATACCTTGCTGTGAAAAGTTAAGATTTGTCTTTGATACAATTGAAAAAGAAAATAAAAGAAAAAAAGACAGCTTTTAGCTCCAGGGTCCAGTAATTAAGGTTGAAAGCAACAAGCATGGCAGAAAAAGATGGTATGTAAGTGTAAATTTACTCAAATTTTCTATTATTTGATCAAAACAATATTAGTAAAGGAAGTGTATATATTTGAAATTCCACCTTCAAATGTTACACATTTGTATTCAAATGTTACATCACAGTAGCTGGAAACAGCTTCAGATCAAAGCCTTCTGCCATATATCCCTTCTGCTGGAGAGACCAGGAGCATACAGACCAGTTCTTTCTGCCAAAATTCCCTGAAAGGAAGAGAGCTGAGGCAATAAAACATCCTTCCTTCCCTTTTCAGGTCACCTGCTCCCACAAAGTGCCCTCAGGCACTTCAAAAGGATGTGGCTAGATGGGAAAGGGTGGAGCAGAAGTACAGGTTTTTGGCCAGGGCCATTGTGGAACACCTGCTGTGCCCTTTCCACCATCAAGCCCAACTGTTTTGAAGGTCACCCACAAAGAGGCAGCAGCACCAGAGGGTGAAAGTGTACAGCAGGCAGCATGGTCAGGCCTCCACCAGCTTGCAGAGCTGCCCAGTGAAGGTCAGACCTGCTCCACGCACCTGGAGATCCCTGATAAGCTAAGGTTCACTCCAAGCAGGCTCCTGGAACCTACTTGGTGACCCACCAGATGTACTGCGCAAGTGCACTAATGGCACTGGAAGCCTTTCAGTCCTTGGCAGGACTGAAAGTCTGCCTGAAAGTTCTCCTGAGAGAAGACACCTTTCTCCCATCCAGCTCCCATTTCTACCTGCTCACCTTTGCTGGAGCGTGTCTTTCTAATTATCAGTGGGGAAGAAGACCAGCACTCTCAGCAGAGGGATGTTTGTGGGATTGTCAGCAGGGATAAGAACAGATAGCAAAATGCTGTGGCAGGGCAGCTCCCTAGGAATTAATGTTTCTTTTTATAATATACGTTTCTTTTCTAAAATTACATTGACATCTGTAGCTTCTCATGTCTAGTCCATACTTTCTGGGTATGCACCTTATTATGGGGGTGAATTATGGGGAAACATTCTCTTTAACTGGTGAAGGAGTCCACAAATGACTCCTGTGAGAAACCATCCTCAGCTGAGACTGACATCTCAAGTGAAGGGTAGATCTTTCAATGGGCATGAAAGTCTGTGAGGGAATAGTCTAAGGACAATGCATCTAAGGTCTTCTGCATCCTAATCAGGTCCTTGTCCACAGACTGAGCAATGCAGGGGTTTCTGACAATAAATTGCAGCTGAGTATATTGAAAGAAGAGAACTGGGAAAGGAAGGGGAGCATCCAAAACTATGTCGTCATCTTAGGCTCATTCTAGACCCTTTTTTCCTTTTCTTTGTTATATCACTTTAACCAAAACTCTCTGTCCTAACAAGGACATATCTGCAGGCACAAATTCTAGCACAGATGCAGTTACATGAAAAAAAAATTGCCCTATTCTGTTTGGGAGTGTGAGAAAAGAACTCTATCAACTGCACACCCTTGCCAAGGCAGATGGGCTCCAATTCAAGCACACGCTTGATAAAACAAAGGGAAGGGCTAAGGTGCAGTTTCCTTCAGTGTCAAAGCTCACCTTCCTGTTAATGTGCAGCATGTACAAATTGTAACAGACCAGGACTGCTTCTTCAAAATGGTGTTTTCTCTTTTCATGTCTGCAACAGGCTGAAATAACCCTTCCATGCTATTTATTTTTTCATTTATGTTTCATCTCCTGTAGGTTCACCCCTGAAAAAACATTTGACATACTATTTCACACCTATTTTAACATAATTGAAAACTAAATTGCCATTGAAATTAATAATCCTAGCCTTCTCCTCTCCCTGCTTTCTGCTTCTCAGTCTCAGCCCTTTTTAAGGTCAGCTCCAGCAATTGTGTGGCTATGCATCCCGCAAATTCAACAGGAAAGCCTCACCACTCAGTGACAGCTGGATAGCTTTCAGATTAGATAGATCAGGGGCAAAATCAGAGCTTTTCTGTCAACAAATAGTCCTGAAGAGTAAGAATTCACCAAACAAGAAAGTAGATGCCCCGTTTTCAAGCACAGCTGCTCGAAAGAAATGTCCCCAGGACCACAGGCCCTGTGATAATAAATACATGTCCCTTTGGACTACCACTGAGTGCCATCAAAAAGGTTATTTTTCCTGACCCCATCAAAAGAATCTTTCTTTGATTAAAACTGGCCCTAGTTCAGCATGGAAGGCAGCACCAGGAGTGGCACTTAAGCTGTTCCTCCCCAGAACCTTCATCACTTCTTCCCTCTGGCCACATCTGTATGGCACAACTGCCAGGCAACAGCAGACAGCAAAACAGGGGATCCAAATGATCCTTTCCTTCAGGAAAAGAACAGGGCTGTTTCTCAACCATTGCTTAAGGAACATAGTAAAACCACAGGGTGATCACTCCTTTTGCAGCATTTTTTTATGTACTGGGAAGGAGAAGGGATGGGAATTGATCTTGCTGCAGGGCTGCTTCCCTTTTATGGATTTTCCCAAAGAGCTGGGATTTTAAAAGTACACTGGGCTTGAATGGAACAGTTGGTTGGCTGATGGCTCCCCTGGCCCTAGATGTGTAGCAGAGGGAAACTAAAGTCATCAAGCATTGGCAGCTCCAGCACAGAGTAAAGTCAGTTGCTATTTCAGGGAAAGGAAAGGCAACTGTTCCCTGCAGGGAATGTCTGCACTACCTCAGAGCCAGGAATAGGCTGCGATTTTTAAACTTTTTTTTCGCTCTACACTTCAGGAAAAGCGAACACACAATGTTCATTCGCAGGGATCGTTTCCTGAACATGATGTGTGCTCACTGTCCCACAGGTCACTTTCCAATGTGTCACATCCTTCTGCACAAGGGAGAACAGGAAATGGCAAACTCCCAGTATGAGGCAAAGCATTCCCATCGCAGCAATTGGTCCACTGGAGCTATAAATTGGTCTCCTCCAGAAACAGATCAAAATTTGTCTTCTGGGAGGGTGGCTGGAAACTGAAGGTAAGTTTGAACCAGCAATTTTTGGAGCGTCTCCGATTACTCTATTAGGAAAGTGATTGCAAGTTTTGAACTAATGTATACCTTTATTGTTGGGGAGATTTTTCTCTAAGAGCAAGAGTAGACTTTTTTTCCTTTGTGTTTGCTTTAATCAATATCAAAAGTTCTGCATTATTACATGGCCAATGCTATATATTGAATGATTGTTCTAATAATTCAGTGAGAGTCACTGTTATTACCTGAGACAGTTCTCAACAACAAAATCTTCAGAACAAATTGTTAAGAGGCTATGGGAATTGACATATTTAATGATCATCATATTGATCTGTTAAGTTATTGGTGATATTTCAATGCTGGTGTCCATTCAGATTAGTGGCAGTCCTTGTGCTTCCAGCTTTATTTCTAATTATAGTACAAAGATAATAAGACACAGCCTCCAGTTGAGAGAAGCACCATGTACTAAGTGATTCAAATGACCCAATGTCACCAAGAGAGACCGAGGGCATTTTTTAAAGGGCGGGGGGGTGCATCTTAAAGGATCTGTATAAAATGGATTATTAAACCAGCAGAAGGGGGAAGGATTGCAGTAAGAATTATTCATAAATAAACTTCTGGATGGAAAGACTATTTGTGGTACAAAGTTTTCTCCTCCTGAAACATGAGGATTCTGTAGAATGAATCCCCAAGGTACCTAACTACACAGTAAAACTTTATGAGGGACCAGGCACCTCCAGTTCTCACAGTACAGAAGACTTAGAAGTGAAAAGGTGCCTGCAGCAATGAATAGTTTTGCTCAGATGGCTTTGTGACAGGGTCTCTCTGCTACAGAGACTACTTTTGGCTGTGAGGGCATTATGGGCTCCAAACAGCTTCTCAGCCCTAAGGCTGGACCTTGCTAGGTGCAGAGGCAGCATAGCTGTGTGCACAGTGCAGTGCTGTGAAGCACAGAAACTCTGCTTGCACAGGACAATCAGCTACATCACTCCTGTTGACTCTGTTGCCTCAGGTTCCCTGTGAACAGGGTTAGGATTGCTGGCTTCCTTTGTAAAGCATTCTGCATCCCTAGAGAAACCCGAAAATGTTTATCGGAACATTTCTTTCTGCCCTTGTGGCAAAGAACGGAGACAGCAAACAGAGATTGTCTAACACAGAAACACTAAAAATTCATCTTCTAGAAGCAAAGGTTCTCCTGCTATCTTGCCAAGGAAGGTTTTCCAGAGCCAGCAGTTTTCAAGGATTTTCTGTTCACAGGCCTCTATATTTCCTGTTTTCCCATCCATAAGGGAGTGCACACTAAAAATGGGCCTGCTTTTCTGATGTGCTCTTCACGACTCTTTTAAACAAGGTCCATAGGCCTCCCTGCCACTGTAGCTGGGTATTTATGACCACAGGTTGGACTAAGCACTACAGAACAATAGTTCCCATCTTTGTTCATACACTGACACCAGGTTACAATAGGAAAAAAATGCTGCAGGGCCTTGAATTGCTAAAGCTTAAAGAAAGGAAGGATACTCATCCAAGGTATTAATAAACTCCTCACCTCCTATTTGAAAAATCCAGACATAGACTCCACTCAGCAGCTTCCCTCTGTCCTTCTTTAAGAGGAAATCACTGCTAAACAAAAACCTGGGAGGGTGACTTTTACCTCCTTGGAGTCTGACCTTTTTGTGAAAGGTGTCCTATATTGCAGATCCTCTGAATCCTATCAGGGGAACAAAGGATTAGTTCTGACAGCATTACTTCTCTGACTCTTCTGGGCACTGCATCACCTAATCTCAGGGGAATTTCTGTCCCCAGGGTTTGAAGAGACATTTTATGTCTTCACAGAGATAATGATTAAAGCACCTCTGACCCCAGTCTTTAGGATATTTTAGTCCTTCCAGGGACTAAAAGAAATAGTTTAAGGTCTCTGTCTGAAAGTTACAATGGGATATGTAATTCAATGTACACATTCATATGGTTATGTGTGTGTACGTGAGTGTGCATGTGTGTGCAGATGGAAAACCTTTCTTGTAGCTGGGCGAAGCAACAAAAATTTGCCTGGATGCCATCCCTGAAATGGTGGTCCAGGAAGAGCATGTCTCATGGGGGGTTTTGGACATCAGTCACAACCCAGACTTTTCTTTTTCTGTACAGAAGCCATGGAGAGGAACAGTGCTGCCTTTCCACCAACACCAGACCCCACACACCACTTCCACGTAGCCCTGCTGGATCAGAGGCAGAGGCTGCGTGGCCAAATTGCTCACCTTCACAAGGCAGCTCAGAAACTCAACAAGCTCCGCAAAAGGTCCCTGATTGCCAACGTCGGCGGGAGCACCCTGACTGCTGCAGGAGCAGTCACAGCCATCCTGGGGCTGTCCCTGAGCCCGGCAACGCTGGGAGCCTCCCTCCTGGCGTCGGCTGTGGGTCTGGGCCTGGCCACAGCTGGGGGGGCTGTCAGCATCACTTCCGACCTCTCCTTAGTGCTCTGCAATTCCCGGGAGGTGAGGAAGGTGCAGGAAATTGCAATGACTTGTCGGAAACAGATGAGGGAAATACTTGGCTGCCTGGAGTTCCTTCGCCGGGGGCAGGGCCCAGGCGACCCTACACTGCGCCAGTCAGAGAAGAGGGCATCCATCTCGCTCTACAACTCCATCTGCTTCATGGTCTTCTGCGGCTCCCACAGCTTCCTCGTGCCAGAATACACAAAGGAGGTCACTAAAGTAAGCCAGGCTGTGCTGAAGGCCAAAATCCAGAAGCTGGCTGACAACCTCGAGACCTGCACCAGGGCAATGGATGAAGTCTGTGATCTTCTTGAGTCCAGAACAGAGCTTTCTCCGTGTACAAGGAGACTCAGCTTGAGTCCTAAAACCACTGCTGAGATCCTGAGACCATCCTGAAACAGTGTTTGGCCCGTATTAAAACTGGGTTTGGAGTCATGACATTATTAACTGTAACCATTAGCACTGCTGCCTGATTTTTACAGTTCGTGGTGCTGATGCCATGAGGTAGACGTTCTGCAGCCCCCTGTTTCCCCAGCCATCTCCACTGCTCTGCTTCCCCAAGGCAGCAAAAAAGAAGTAGGTCAGGAGGCAGATGAAATACCTGGTGCTGACTGAACCTGGTTTGTAAACAACTTATGAATCTATGGGAGGTACAAGAGCTGGAGTACCCTAAAAAAGCCAGCAGCTGCCAATTTCCAGTAGAGAATCCCATTACCAAGGTACATCTGGAAAGGCTGTAGAAAGAAGCAGCTCCAGATATGACAGACTGTGTGGATATTTCACCATCCCAGGGTTAAATAGCAGGGCCAGAATTTATCCCTTATGAAGAAACCTCTCCAGACTGAGAATTGTGATGTTTGTATTCTATTTATTTACACAGAATTATTTTAAGGTTATGATATTTTATTTAAGACTATATATATGTATGTGTGTTGTTTGTTTGGGTTTTTTTAAGGAGGCCTCTGTTCTAAAGGAAAGCTGTTGTTTTTTAGAGTAAAAGCAAGTCTATAGCATGTGAGAGCAAGTTACTGGTTATTTTGCTGTGAGGGAGGCAAATCCCTGTAGGAAAAGGAAAGCAAGACCTGAATGGTGATAGTTATAAAATAGATGAAACACAGTCAAACAGTGACAACAGATCTTAGAAGCCAAAACAGAGAGAAGGAGAGTGACCCTGGGACCAGAGTCTGCCTCAGGGCACTGGTGCAAGGAAGCAGTTATATCTGCTGCAGCAAGAAGGGAAGCCTAGGCTGGGGTTACTGGTCTGAGCTGGAGCCCCACTGTGATGGGAGCACACCTGAGAGGCAGAGGTGCCACTGCCCATGCAGTCAAGCAACCTGTGAGACCCACAGTGGATCATCTGTGAGGAGGGAGGCAGCACTCACGGAAAGCTACATGTACTCCAAGCAAAGCTTCCCAGGGAAGGCTTCATGTTAGTGAAATATATGAGGGTACTAATATTCAAGAGGGGTAGAAAAGAGTAGGATGATTCAGTGGCAGAGCCCCTGTAAAGCAGGAGCAAGGACTGGGACCCTGTTTCAAGTGACTGTTCTGCTAAATATGCCCTTTGTGATTTTGAGCCATCAGTACCTCAGTTCCCTGTCTAAAAACGGGGATAGTAGCTCTTCCCTACCTCACAAGGATGTTTCTGTGATCATCCCACTGAGAAGTGCCTGAGAATGGTGATGATGGGGATCATGTCAGTACCTGAAAGAGGTACAAGGAAGAGACCCTGAAACTAGCTTGAGGTGACTAGAAGAGTTAACGCAGAGGTAACTCCCTCCACAAGCATGCCGCAGTGGATAAGGGAAACTTCCCTGTGCAGGCACAAATCCAAATGATCAGGGAGGGCAACACTCCGTTTCACAAAGCCTGAACTCTTGTCCTTTTTGTCTCTTCTTTTCATGATGTCAACATTTGTTTTAACATGTTGTTGGAAGAATAAAAGCTCTGATTCCCCAGAGTGGGACGCAAATGCTTTTGATACTCATGCCTGTTTGCCAGAAATGAACAAAGTACATTGCTGATTCAAATAAATGAACATGAAGCACTTTTGTGTCAGTGTCTCTCTGTGCACCTGGAGGTGATGTGCTGTACACATTGTCCATCTTGTCTCATAATGTACCCCTTATGAAATACCTGACATACCTGCACTAAAATTCATCTGCTTGGGATGCTCTCACCCTTCCCTTGCTAAGGAAGACTGAGCTGTAACATGCAGTAAAGCTAGGAGCATATTTGTTTAAAAGCTGAGTTTAAAAGCCCTGGAGTGACAATTTCTAAATCCACTATAATCTGCAGTGTCCTGAGCTGAAAAGCACAAAAAAGGAATTACTGTTTAGAAGCTGTATATTTGTTTTATCGTGCATGAATGCTCCCAACAGCATTTTAGGACAGGAGAAAACTTTCATTCAAATGCATTTATTGACAATAGGGAATTACACAAACTGGAATTTCACCAGAATATAATTGCTCCACCCTGCTCCCCACTAAAACACTTGCCCATATTTTATGGGCAAGGAGCTCAATAAAGAATCACAAGCAGTGACTTCCTGTCACATCCCTGACTCCATTTCCCAAGGCATCCCAGTGACCCTTCCAAGGGTTCATGTCTACGTGCTGGCCAGGCTTAACCTCCAGCACTAATGATACACAGCAAGCTGATGGCTTAGACTGCTGTGATTTTTGAAACATATGGTAACAATGAGCATCTACACAGGGTGTTTTGGGGTTTTTTTAACTTTGATTTATCTTTGCTCCTGAGCATAGTGGGATGCAGCAGTTTCATTTTTACTCCTGCCCATGAATTGTTTCAGGTTTCCTCTTCTTTCCTTGTCACGCAGAGAGTTCGTTCGTATTTCCTCTCACTTTCTTCATTGTTCTGGGAGCAAAGGAAATGCCACACTTGGAATTCAAAGACAGATGCTGAAGTATATGAGCATTTCCATGGAGAGCACGCCCAGACAGCCTTCCCAGAGAGAGGGAAGTCTGCTCAGAAATGCAGCCATGAATTTCATTTTGGAGCCAGCTCTGCTGTTCTTCTGAAGCCCAAACATCTAACCCTAACACCCTGTATATGTTAGCCTTGTTTTCCCTATAACAAAGGAACCTCACCCATCTGCAAGGTTGCCCTGCTGCAGTCAGCATCAAGACTACAGGTCAGAGATGTTACACGCAGACCAGATGGAAACCAATGACTCAAAAGCTTCCATCATGGTGATATTTTGATGCTACACTCCCTGGATGGTCATTAAATGCCTATCCATTCTCACTTCTCATCAAGCACTTGCTAGCCTGAGTCACAACAGCAGCAGTCAAGAGAGCTGGGAGAGGGTTTGTACCTATTCTCATCCTGTACTCTCTCATTTTATGGTATGAGTTACCACAGTTCCGTTTATTTTCTCTTTCTGGTACTTCAAAAATTCATACTAGCAATTATCATAAACAGAAAAACGGAGTGGGACAACAGCTCTTCTCTCTCTTCCCATCACAAGTGCTTCAAAATGTTTCATACAAACACATCCAAAACACTTATTTTGCTCTTTATATGCTTTATGGATATAAGTTTATACATATTCTTGTCTTACTGTGCCCGGCCAGCTCATTTTGCCTGACCTTTCACAGCCGTAGAAGGTATGAACTGGGAACAGCATAAAGCACTGCCTAAGCCGTGCAGCGCTGAGTTGCAAACCTGAGGCTTGGCCGCTCGGCGGGGCGGGCAGGCTTTCCCACAACCAGTTCAGGGTGTCCTTGTCCCAGGACAGGCGGCTGGAGATCCGCAACTCTCCATGCCCTAGGCACCTCTCGGAGCTGAGGGAAAACGCTCCCGCTCCGCCGGGCTCTTTCTCTAGAACTACAAATCCCGTCGCGCCCCGAGGAGGACTACAGCTCCCAGAGTGCTCTGCGCTGCACCGCCGGGAGACGGGCCAAGATGGCGGCAGGAGAGGAGGAAGGGTCGGCGGCGGAGCCGGAGCAGGAGCCGGCGGAGGAGGAACAGCGAAGCTTCAAGGACTTGGTGAGGCTAGGCCGGAGACGCTTCTGCCTCCGGTTCTCGCTGCCCTTCCCGAAGAGCAGCGTCCTGCTCCCCGCGCGGATGAGGCCTTGGGAGCTCCCGGCCGGCCCATGTGCCCTCGGGGCAGACATGTGCGGCGCTCCGCGGGCAGCGCTGCCGTGCCCGGGCAGGAGCTGCGGGCACTCGGCCGCTGCCCGGCTGGGGCTGGCATTGCTGCTCCCATCACCATTCCGCTGTCTTCAAGTTGTCTTGACGTGTTGTTTTTGGTTTTCTACGGTCATGGGTTACCCCTGAGGTAAAGAGATAGCTGTGTGTGGGGAGGGAAGTTCCTTGAGTATACTCAAGGGTAAAACCAACCACATTCTTCCTGTGACAGTCATCTCTAACAGATTTTTAACAAATCCGATGAAGTTACTGATGGAAATGATTGCTGTTAGCAGCTTGTTCTTTCAGAGTTGCACGGGGGGCCTGGCGGGGTTTGTCTCTGCTAGAGACAAGTTGGCTCTGTTTCAACATGTATTTAATTTAACTCTGTGATTTAATTCAGATCTTTTTATTGATGTCTGTTTCCTTTTTTCTTCTTGTCACTAATGTCTAGGGAGTGACAGATGTCCTGTGTGAAGCTTGTGACCAGTTGGGGTGGAAAGTGCCAACGAAGATCCAAATTGAGGCTATTCCAGTAGCTCTCCAAGGTAAGCAGAGAAATTCTTCGATCCTGAACTGAGGACTGCTCCAGGAGCTCTACGTGAATGAATTTTGCTGAGTGAGAAGGATCAGGGATGAATGTGTCCCAGCTTCTTCATTGTTGAGGATCTGTCTTGAAGTAGTTTTCATATTCATTCTGTGTCCTTCCCAGGTGGAGCTTGGTATACTAGTTTATCCTGTAACACTGCCTGCAGTCACAAACTTTGGGTACAAACATTGTTCCTTGAGTGTTTGCTCCTGTTGTGTAGTTCTGACACTCCACATTAAATAGAATTTTTATTAATAATTTGAACTGCTAGTCCACATTGATCATTTTGTTCCTGAAATACTCTAGGGATACACAGGAACATTCCAATAGGTTTGGACTGTGCTGCTTCTGATAGAGACCGACAGAGTGTGTGTGTGTGTGTGTGTGTGTGTGTGTGAGACTGAAAGTCAAGATGCCTTGACTGATTCTGTAGTCTATATAATTTGCTTTGCTGTCAGCCGGCAATTCTTTGAAATTAGATTTCTGAAGAGAGTAATAACCAAACCACAGTGACATTCTGGAATTACAAAATAATAAATTACTGAATTCAGCAGACATTTCTGCCTAGAGAAATTTATTTTTTTAAACAAAACCCCCCCAAAACACTCTCAGGGAGGAAACAAGCAACATAGTGACATAATGGAAACAAACTTTCAGTATCTACTCTGTCCTACCGTTTAACTTTTGTCAGATTCTTTTACTACAATTCTCATGGGGTGAAAAAAACCCAAACACAAAGGTGAAACTGCATTCCTGAGAAATTGGTTCCAGTGTAAGGGCTGTTGACAGCATATTCTTCTGGCTGTATGAACTAAGGAGGTCATAATGGATTCTATTGGTGAATTCCACCCTGTTGCCTGCATTGTTTTAGGGTAAAAAGACTTTTTCCGTTCTACCCTATCTGCTGGAAACTGCTTTAGATTACTGTGTTAATCAGTGGCACAATTGTGCCTTGTGAATTGTGGAATATGAAATGTGAGTTTGGTAGTGCTGATCTGTGGTTTGTGTGACTGAAATCTCAAACTCCACAGTATTTCCTTTTAAGCTGGTAAACAGACAAAATTTGGACTAGAATAGTGAGCTAGAGTCATTAAACTGATGTCAGATTTGAGATATAATAAAGTAAAACTTGTTTTGAATCTAAGGTTTGTATGAAACACTATATTAACAGAAATTTAACTAGAAAATTGACTATTGAGACTGTAATCATTGTACAGATAAAATCAGATTCTAAAAATGCTCAGACAGATTATGAAATTCTTTAGTTTGGCCCTTTGGGTTTTTTTGTTTTGTTTTTGCCTTCTCTGTGTCTACCTTTTTTTCTGTCCTTAGGGAATTCTTGTTGCACAGTGCTTTAAAGTCTTCTTTCTCTGTTCCGGACGTGTAACAGTTTTTTGCCCCCTTGCTCCTCGCAGGCAGAGACATCATTGGACTGGCAGAAACTGGCTCTGGAAAAACAGGAGCCTTTGCTTTGCCAATTCTTCAAGCACTGCTGGAAACACCTCAGCGATTATTTGCTCTTGTCCTCACACCAACAAGGGAGCTGGCCTTTCAAATCTCAGAGCAGTTTGAAGCTCTTGGATCCTCCATCGGTGTTCAAACTAGTAAGTAGCTTCTATGGTATTGGACTAGGTTTTCTGAAGATGTTTGTCAGCTGGAGATTGTGATGATAAAAATGGGGGATTTGTATTAGGGGTTGAACAAAATGTGAGAAAAGCTTATGCTTCTGGAAGACAGAGATCTGGTGTAAGATTTGGGAAAAAAAGATTGTATGGTCTTTCCTCATGGAGTGGTCTACAGGTCTTCTGCATTTTATGTCTAAAAATGGTGGACATAGAAGAGAATATTCTCAGTAGTGGGTTTGTGCATTTGCATAGATGGTGTGAGGTAGTTTAATCTTCCTTCAGACTGTCTGTATTGATTCTTTAGATAATCTCTTCACAAAAACTTTGTGGGTATTTTTAGAATTCCTAAATTTTTGCAGCTTAGTTAAACTGCAAGGAATAGATTCTGCCTGTAGCTCTTCAGTTGTGACAATAAAATACTTGTGGCCACTAAGGAATTAATGGCATAGCTTAAGAAGCCTAGGAAGGTCAGATATGCTAAAATAAAGTAAATGCTCATAAAAATAAGCAGCTTTTCATTTGTGCAGAATTGCTGTGGGTGGTGGGCAGTAGGAGTGAACACTACAGTGCCAGGGGAGGAGGGCTGGTGCTACACTGAGGGATTCACTCCACTCTGTTTGTCCTGCAGCGGTTATTGTGGGTGGAATTGACACGATGTCTCAATCTCTGGCCTTAGCCAAGAAACCACATGTTATCATTGGTAAGTTGATGTGTTGGAATGTGGAGTATGAGTATTACTGAACTGCAGCTAACCAAAGAAAGGAGAGTGGATTCCTCATTTGTTTTTTGTCCCAAGCTCTGAGTACTGGCTTGTTAGTGTTTCTAAAGTATACACCAGTAACTTTGTTGCTACAAGCTCATTCTATAACATTCCTACTAGACCTAGAGTGCTCTGGGCTTGTTTTTTTCATTCTCCCTGAGTATTTAAAATGCTGGTCTCATCCTTCACAGTACATCTTCTCTGCAGTCTTTTTTGTGTCATTTCTTTTTAGGACGTTCTTCAGAGAGTCTGACTCTCTGAAGATACTCTATCAGAGTTATTCCCACAAAGCAATTTTTATTTTTCTTGGCCGAAGAATCCCATTTCTGTAATGGACAGCTCTCTTGCCTGTTTGGATTTTTTCCTTTGCTTTCATTCTGAATATGCTCTCTTGATGCTGTTGGTAGCAACCCCTGGCCGTCTGGTTGATCATCTGGAGAACACAAAGGGCTTCAACTTACGAGCTCTGAAGTTCCTAGTGATGGATGAGGCTGACCGGATTCTTAACATGGATTTCGAGACGGAGGTAGGAATCTGCTAAAAGATGAGTTTGGAACACCAGATGAGTCCCTTTAAAATCACTTCATACAGTCACATAGTAAACACTGAGCTGTTCTGTAGAAATTAGTAGTAAATTGTAACTAAGATCTAATAATTACACCAAAGTCCATGGTGGGATTAGAACATAGCAGAGTTCTGCAGAGCACTGCCAAGACAGTAGGAGGCATTTTGTCTCTGAAATCCAGTGGTGTCTCTGGAGTGCCTGATGTAGAGTGTAGTTAGTGTAGAAAACAATCATACACACATGCCTGCAGAAACATTGCCTGATATTTGCACTGTTGGACTTTTGGAGTTCACACTGCCTAATTTTCGACAAGATATCAACCCACACCTTCACTTTAGAAGAGAAAAAATCTGTTCCTACTGTATGTTTACACATGCATTAGTCTTCATGTGGATGATCTTTATATTTTTGGAAGGCTTCTGTCTTGCTTGCTTGTAGTATTTAGTATTTCCATTTCCTTCTTTTTTTACAGGTGGATAAGATATTAAAAGTGATTCCTCGAGACAGGAAGACATTCCTCTTTTCTGCCACCATGACCAAGAAGGTGGGAGCAGACTAATCTGTTTTAGTTCTTCCATCAGGCTATCTTCTTGACTAGACTATATTGATACAATTTTCTGACAAGATCTCTGCCCAACTAAATTTCATTGGTCTTACCAGGTTCAAAAACTCCAGCGGGCTGCTCTGAAGAATCCTGTTAAATGTGCTGTTTCTTCCAAGTACCAGACAGTTGAAAAACTACAACAGTACTACATTTTCATCCCCTCCAAATTCAAGGTAATGGTACTTCTGTTTCTTCTCTCTTATTGCCTTTTCTTGTTCCCACATCTGTCCAATATCTTGTCATTTACTGAGTCCTTGACTGAATGTTACACATGTGATTATCACTGGGATTTTTTGAATCCTCTCTCTGTTTCTTTACAGGACAGCTACCTGGTTTATATCTTGAATGAACTGGCTGGTAACTCTTTCATGATATTCTGTAGTACATGTAACAATACTCAGAGGACTGCTCTACTGCTCCGCAACCTGGGCTTCACTGCCATTCCCCTCCATGGGCAGATGAGTCAGGTATGGGCATGAGCCCACAGAACAGAGTAGGCAGGGGGCCTGGGTCTTGGGAAATGGGCTGCACCATACTGAATCACACCTGCCTTTTAGGTGGAGTATTTCACAGCTAGTAGACTGGACTGATCCGTATAAATTTAACTAATATGAATGCTGCCCCTGATTCTGTAATATTTAAAAAGGAAATTAGAGAGGTGAAATTTTTGAGTAGTTTCTTGCCCAGTTCTTTTGTGCCAATATTTATGCACAAGAGCATATTAACTAGAAACGAGAATGAGTGTTATTCTCTCGTTCACTTTATTCTCTCATTCACTTTTTGTCCTTTTTCCAGAATAAACGTTTGGGCTCTCTAAACAAGTTCAAGGCAAAGGCACGTTCTATTCTGCTGGCTACTGATGTTGCAAGCAGAGGTCTGGACATCCCACATGTGGATGTGGTGATAAACTTCGATATTCCTACACACTCTAAGGTAAGCCTGTCTGTGTGCCAGCTGAGAGCTTCTGGTCAGTGGGAGCAGATAGGCAAAGGAACAGAGACATCTTTCCTCAGTTCTGCTGACTGGAAGCCTAATTCATGATTCTGTACATTGGAAGGTGTAGTTCAGCCTCCACTGTTGAGTTATTTGGTATCTCTGTTTGCATGGCAAGCATTTGGTTAAGAAAGGTGTTCTTAATGTTTCACTTTCATATCACGAAAGTACTTCAAAAGGAAAAGAAAGTAAGTTACCAACTCTCTGTTTTATGGAAAGTATGGGATTATCTCAGGGATGTGACTGTTCCTCAGCTTAGTTCCAGAAAGCATACCACTAATGTGCACTTCAGGAGTTGCTCTTGTTGCTTACAATGATTAAAGATACTGTGCCTTGCAAACAGAAGAAAGCATGGTAGGTCTTTTGAAGTCACTCCTTTTGTAAAAGCACAAAAGTGAGAAAAAAGGAAAAAAACTGGAGGCAGCAGCTTAAATGGTGTTATTATGGTCGTTGTGCTCTTCTCTCATCTAACCCATAGAACAGATCATTTCTTATAATCCTCGCTCTGCAAATCCCTTCTCTGTATGGAGAAGGGAGTGTTTTTATTTCCACAATGTAGTATAAAACCTGGCAAACAATAGAACTATATTGACCAAAGATACTCAATATATCATACTCTTGTAAATTATTCTCAATCATCCTCTCTTTCACCATGCTTACCAGATTTAAATCTGCTTGTCAGAGAGTTTCTCTGGAAGATACAGTATGCAGAGCACTAGATCCCAAGACTGAAAATGCAGTCATGGGGTCGCTGTGAATATTCGCTCTCCAGGCAAGTGATAGTGAGTATTAACTTTCCAAGAAAGTGAGAGTGAAGTCTCGGCAAAGGTCACATATTGCAACTTTTGTTCTGCAGTCTGGAATAATTTAAGTTGGTCTTCTTTAAAAGAGAAGAAATCAAATGTTAAAACCAAAATTATGCCTATACTTACATCTCTTCTCAAAATCTGATGCTGCACACCCTCCTCAGCATTTAATCCTGGCAGTATGTTCTTGGCATTCTCTTTTTCTTTCCTAAAGAGAAAATATATAGACTGATCTGCCATAAGATCTGTTCTGTGTTTGGTAAACATATATTATTGCTTATCAAAAAATTCTTTCCAGGATTACATTCATCGAGTTGGTAGAACAGCTCGAGCTGGGAGATCTGGCAAATCTATCACCTTTGTCACACAGTAAGTGATAATATTTAACAGATGTATTCTTTCTTGTGTTTCAGAGCAGAAAGTATCTGAGCTTATCGTGGGTGAGACTAAAATACTACTTTTCATTTTTGAAGTGCCAGTTGGTTCTATTTAGTTAAAGGGGAGACAATTCAAAGCGCAGGGTGAGGAGAGAGGAAAGTAGATAAATTCTAGAAGCAGGCATTCATTGAGCAGAACTGTTTATAACTGGACTTCATATATTTTTAAAATATATAATGCATATTCAGTAACTGTGGGGATGTTTTATAAACACTGAAGTATTTGTCTGAAAATAAGATCTTTGCCAAATACTTCTGAACAGAGATGAGCTGAATAAATCACAGAAGCCATGCCAAATGGCATCATTTGGATGCAGTTGAGCTGCTTGTGAGGCTTTCTGCACAAACTAACATATCTGTGGGCTGGAGATAAGGGGTGAAGTCTGTGAATGGTGACAGCTGAGGCCCTCTCAGGAGGGCTGATCCAAGCTGGGGTCTTGTCTTTCCTCAGGTATGATGTAGAGCTGTTCCAGCGCATTGAACACCTGATTGGCAAGAAGCTGCCAGCATTCCCCATGCAAGAGGAAGAAGTTATGATGCTGACAGAGCGTGTGGCTGAGGCCCAGAGGTTTGCTAGAATGGTGGGTACTGGATTTCTGACCTTGTTCTTGTTGTTACAGTCTGAATTTCTTCAGGTGCTAGAACTCTGGGTCAATCTGTTGATTGCATTGCAGGAGCTGCGGGAGCAGGGAGAGAAGAAGCGATCTCGGAATGATGATGATGACACAGAAGAGGCTATTGGTGTCAGGAATAAGGTGGCAGGAGGGAAAAAGAAGAAAAGGAAAGCCTTCTAGTTTGGTATTTGAACAAACTTTTTTATTTTTCTCTGTATGGATATCTGAGGTATCAAAAACAGTCTACGAAGCCATCTCCAGTGGATTTTTTTTCAGAACTACACATGAAATTTGGCAGCCCCTGAGAAAGAAAAAATCTACTTTTCTTCACCAGCTAGACTAAGCTTGGCCCATGTAGGTTCCATGGTACCAGTTTTCCTTTCAGGGACCCTCACCTCTGGACCTGGAAGCAGCTGTGGTCTGGCCCTGCTCATTCACTACAAAGTGCAGTGTGAGTGCAGCCTTTGCACTGCTGCAGCCTGTCTCACTGAGTGCATCTGGAGTCAGATCTGTCAAAAGAAAGAGAGGAAAAAGTTAAAAAGAAGTGACTGAGTTTTCACAGCACAGCTGGGATGCCCTTGCCTTGGTGAAGGGATGTGTTACATTGAGAACTCAAAATATATTTTGCTTAATTTTAAAGCTACCTGGTTTTCCTTGTCTTGTCACTGACCTGTTCTGTTCACTTTGTGTATCAGCTCTGCCAGAAGGTTTTCTTCTTGGTCAGTCCTAGCAATTCAGATGTGACATCAATACCTTAGATTTGTCAGCTGAAGAGCTGTCCAGCACAGAGACAAGGAGTTTTAGCAGGATGAAACTATTTGCTGCTTGGAATTCCATCCAATGTCTTTTAATGATTGACACTGTGAGGCGTAGGTGTGGGTTTTGGGTGGGGTTTTTGTGGCCGATTCTCGTAGTACTTACAAGTGAACACAAGAGGGGGATATTTACGTGGGAAAACAGTTCACAAGCCTGGAGGTGCAGAAAAACAGATATCCTGAAAGTTCTTTGTTTCCCTAGGCAGGGAACTGTTATTCCTAGGCAGAGTTCCATGCCAGATAAGTAAACTTTTGCAAGAATGAGATAAATGTACTTCATATAAAACCAGAAGGTTACTGCTAGTTCTTATTGACAATAAAAATTTTCACACAGTATGTTCCTGCTGGGAGGCAGAGAAGAGTAAGAAGCTCCTGCATATGTATATTTATTTGCAACATGAAAATTTAATGCCCAATAGATCCATTCATAAATTGGAGTTTGTGCTGCATGAAAAACAATGTTCAAAATAGTCATTTTGAGGTCTAAATGGAAAATAGAAACTATTGCAGTAGTCAGGGTGACCACAGTGGTTATTTCACACTGTCAGCATAAATCAAGTATCCATATGTATGCTAGTCAGAATGCTTTTACACTTTTGTTAGGGGCATCACATTTTGCAAAGAAATGCCTGAAAACCTAGGTCTGTTTTTTCATGAGGAACTGAGATACCCTGCAAAAAAAGTGCTGGTGTTCTCACTTTATTTACGTTGTAGCAATTTACTTAAATCTCCCAAATATCTTCAAGTCTGATAGCTCTAAAATGGTCTTGAGTCAGTGGCAGATGGTAAGTGTATAAATCTTGAGTGTGTTCGCTGCTAAGAGCATTTGTATAAAGCAGAAAGAGTGTTTATCTTCCCTGGGTCCTAGCACAGAGGGGCAGGAGTGAAAGCAACCTATAAATGAGATTTATGCATTCATAAATGAGAGCATGTTCATTCTATGGGGCTCTTTGGTAGTGAACCACACAGATAAGAGGAAACAGCCCTAGAATGCACCAAAGAGAGAGAACAAAATGAGTGATAATATGGGTGGAATGCAAATGCTTGTTCCTCATGGAGCAAAGGAACATTCCCGATTGTCCTGTGGCATGCTTGAACAAAATTTCTTATTCTTTGCAGGCAGGAGAGGGTTGTTTCCAGTATCAGCAAAGGAAGCTTAAGTCTCTCTGAGGGTCTTGGATCCCTGGAAAACTTCTAGAGTGTTATTTCCAGCTATGTAATGGATGAGATGCAGAGTCAGTCCTGAACCAATCTTATGAAGTGATGTGAAGGGCACTTTGACTGCTGAAGGAGGTAGGGCAGTCATTCCTTTCAGAAGTAGGGAGGCTTGCTTTAACAGGTTATTGGAGTCTGTAGCATCTCTCTGTGTTCTCCCTATGTGGAAGCCTGCAACAACAGAGGGCATGCTTTGTCCCTTGATGGAGTCAAAGTTGCTCTTTTGCAGTAGCAAGAATATTGGTGGAGAAAAATAGAGCTGTGCCTTGTGAAGGAGTACAGAGCCTCCTTAAGAGGAATGACTAGACAGCTGACCACCTCCCTTGATTTGAAATGACAAGCTGTAAGAAACACTTGGCATTAGAAAAGCAAAGGTCTCACCACACCCACATTCTCACTGGTGCCTCACCTGCCACAGGTATGTGCATTCAGTTTCAACTAAAAATATCTCAGCAGGTTGGAGGAGCAGGAAATGGGTTTTTTATTGTTGCTACTCCAGAGGGCCTGGGTCAGAGGGTGTTTGTATAACTGAAGTGGAATAGGGAGTGTCCAGAGATGTACCTGGGCAAAACAGAATTTGCAGCCAGCCTAAAACAAAATCTCTAGCTGATCTAATGAAACATGAGGGGAAAAGAATGAAGTGAGACCTGTCTCTGAATAAATGTTCAAAAAAGACCAGCACTGGTATGTGCGTGCCTGCATACTTTCATGCAACAACTGCTGCCAGTGTGTTTGTTCAGTCAGGAGGGCTTTTGAGGGGCAGTTCTGAAGCACACCCTTGCACACTCAAGTTTCATACAGCAGGGAGCTGAGTGCAGGATTAACCTTAGCATGACGTAAGGTAGGATTGGGCTAACACTGTCATACTTTCATGGTTGAAACTCGGGTGAAGTTTCAGTGAAAGCTGTGTTCTCAAAAAATGTTCAGTGGGGATGTTTGCAGTGTAAAACAACTATGCACTTCCAAAGTCCATAATGAGAAGGTGATTGTTTGTATATTTATAATATATTATGCTTTATGGTTTTGATTTTTAGTACTGCGTAGGTGAGTACCTGGGGCAGTAACAAATAGGGAGAGAGTGTCTCTCATTTAAATGTTCTAGAGCTGACAGAAGTGGGTCAACCCTTGTGAGGGGAGAAGTAAAATTAAACATGGATGTCAGTGTGGATAACTAACTTCAAGATAAGTGACAATAGCTGCAAAATAGTAGCAGTCCCTGTAACCACCTAGTGGTTGATTCAGTACAGAAGCTACACTGAACTGACCCATCTGAAAAGGATTTGGCCATGTCAGTTCCCCAGTGCCATGTACCTCCTGCCCAGGGACTGCAAGGGAAGGCATGGGCCAGAAAGCACAACTGGGAACCAAAGTGGGCAATCCAGGGCCTTTTTCTGTGGCAGCAGCCTGAGCCTAAATCTTCTAAAAGTAATGAGGCACACACAAATTCGTTCAAGGACCTGAGAGCCCGCCTGTCCCCCTGCCCACAGAAAGGCAGAGATAGCTAAAGAGGGAGAGGTGAATACGATGACTTTCTAGCAATAACACTAACTTGTGCTAAGAGTCTCAGTTTAGGAGGTATTCTCAGAAGTAATTAGCAGTCAGGGAGGCCTTAGTTCACAAATCAAGACTGAAGTTAATAAAAGTTTACACAGTTTAACCAGGCACAGGAAAAAAAAATATCCAACATACTTAAAAACTCTTGAACATACCTAAGAAGGAATGGAATTCATTGTGTGACCTGTGAGAGACACGGGCATTTACCATCCACTCTGGTGTTGTATAAATGTGAACTTGTGGTTTGCCTGCAGTGACATGTAAGGAGCTCTGTAAACATTCAAGTGAGCAATTAATTATTGTAAATGTTGCAAAGTAAATGCTGTAAAAATCCAGCCTTGGTGCCAGATGCAGTTCATGTAGTCATTCTGAATTCTTACTTCTCTACCTTGTGTACTTAGTAGATTTCTTTTTTTTTTTTTTTGAGGGATAGGGGAAGAGGAAATCCCAACAATTGTAAACATGGAGAATCAGAATATGAGTTTCTGACAGAATCCCAAGATTTGGAGTTAACTCCTGAACTTTAAAAAAAAATGTTAAAAGATACTTTCTTAGCTTTCAGATGGCTTTTTCTCATGGTCTGACAAGGAAAGCTCCTTTTGAGTAACAACATTTAAAAAGGAGAACTAAGGAAGTTTTGTTCCTCTGGCACCTAAGAAATGGAAATGGTTACTTGATCTCTGGCCCAAGGATGAATACGGCCATGCCTCCAGTGCTGTATCTCTTCCTGAGGACCTTTCAAATATAGAAATTTAGGATGATGACAATAACACTTTCTCTCTGCTTCCAAAGCCCCGCTGGGGCACCAGTGTTTGCCTTCCTGAACACGGTAATTGAGTATCTTCTGTCATGTCTCATGGTAGGATGTGTGTTGGGCTGTGCCAAGGTCATGCCTAGTTGTGCAATAGAAGACTGGGGCACTGTGCAGTTTTTAGATGTTGATATTGTAGGTTCTCAGGGAGGGGTGGATGCCTTTGGAGCTTGTTCAACACTTTTTCAGGGAAGCACCTACAAGCCTGAAGCTGTGTTTCCTAGAGGTTAACACAGGCTAATTTTGCATGGCCAAAGGGTAGAGGACTCTTTACTTTTGCCTTCTCTTCAGGAAGATACTCATCATTGCAGAAATGTACATGCTGGTCTGTTGCCTCTCTCTACAATAAAGTTAGGGACAGTTTTTTTTGTGTAAAAAACTTCTGCCTTCCTTTGAGCTTGGTGCTTGTAAAGGCTCCTGAGGAAAGGGAAATGTAATGTGGGTTTCCTATGCAAAAAGTTTTCTTGTGTCTCACAGACACCATTGCTTCTGTCCATCACTTCCTCCTCCGTTTTTCATATTTTCAAAGAAGATGGGGTTTATGGTATGTATTCCCATTTGGACTTAAGTCCCCCCCTTAATCCTGCTCAAATTTTTCACTCACAAACATGTCTCTTTGTAAAGGAGAGCAAATAGCAAACCTTGCTCTGCAGGTTATCTGTGTGATATAGATGGAGGGCTGCATGATAAGGGTGAACTGCTTTAATTATGCAGGCTTCCATCAAATAAATGACTCCTCTATGTGGTTTTCACTGTACATTTGCTCCATCCCATGAATAAGACTAAAGCATGAAATGTATTGGCTTTGATGTAGGAGAGAGTCTTTTGCACAATAAGAGTTGGAGTCATAAAAGTACCTCCTTTCCTGCAGTAGCAATGTAAGGATCCATGGAGCAAGCCTGGGAGAGAACACGTGGAGTCTCATTCAGTTTTATTGAAAGCAACAGAAATTAAGATACCCTGGAGTCATACTTGGTCTTCTGTCTTAACTGTAGCTCAGTTGAAGGGAATTTATAACAGGAAATACCCAGCCGGATCTGTCCTTGTCATCAGCAGGGAATACTTCTTATCCTTCAATATGTATTCAGAATGTTAGATTTGCTACAAGCGAGTGATTTCCTATTACTGCTGTTCATGTGCATGCTTACAGACTTGTTAAGCCTTTACCCTGGTGCCTGCCAGAGGCTGTCTTTGGTCACTCAGGATTAGCCTTCTCCAAACACAATCAACAACATGAAGCAGACAGCCTAACAGACTCCTGACAAAACAGCTTTCCATGCTGTAATTGCAGGTTTCGAGATGCTTCTTGGGAGATCCTGCAGAGCTTTGAGCTATTTTCCATTGGATACACTCAAGGGATGTATGTCTATCTAAATTTAGTCTTCCTCCACCCACTGGTGAGAATTTCTTCAGTATTATCTAGGAATATTGGAGTTGACTTCCCAGTTTCCAAAAAGAGTTTAGATAAAAATGAAATAAATAAACCTTTTAAAATGAAAAAAGGCTGTTCTCTCCAAAATGGGTAACATAGTGAGAAATGGTTATAAAAGATCTATGGAAGAAATGTCAGAAACAGATTTTTTCCTATGTTCTCTCTAAGATCAAATTTAGACATAAGCACAGGCAGATGTGAGGTTATCTGGCTGGCTGTAGCCAGGCCTTCTCATCTTAGACGAGTTTTGTTAGAGAGTTCTTCCTTGCAAAAAACTTGCTAGTGTTTTGTGACCCTTTGGTTCTTCCAAAGCTGCTACTCAGATATAACTTCTATACTCCCAATTGTACTGCTTCTACATTTTTGAAGCATCCATTTTGAAGATCCATTCCCCATATACCAGCCTGTTCCCTCCTGTTTCAAATGCTGCCACCTGGTCTGTCTGATGAACAGTTTGTCATTAGTGTGGAAATTCTGCCTCCATCAGGGTTGCATTAAGCTAATGGAGGGGGAATCACTGTAACTAGTCTTGCTCTTGTATTTGCACGGACTGTTTGTGAGAATGTGACTGCTGTGGTCCTTTGAAAATCCTATAGCAGAAAATTGTGGCTCTCTTAGATTTACAAGAAGCAGCAAATGTAGGGGAAGACTCAACTCTAGTGCAAGGGCCCTGTTAGCCTCCTGTTGTTGATGAACCTGTTGTGCAATGGCAAGCTTGCTGGAGGGCATGGTATCAGTTAAATCTTTGGTGAGTGTTTTTATCTCTGTATCTTACACCTACAGCCAATAAGGCTTCCTTTTTTTCTTTTTTTCCTTTTAACACAAGCAGCCCTTTGGAAAGCTAATTGCTCTGTTCTTTCTTGAAAAGGAAGGTGGAGCCCCTGAACTGGTGTGTCCTCTGCCAATCAGGATAAAGAGATTGAAACCTTTGAGAGTTCTGCTCCTTTGTCATGTTTTTTAGTTTCCACTAGTTGGGCGGGACAGCCTCAGCTGGAAGTGTTCAGCTTTATTAGCCCTTTGTTTCTCTTATCACCTGAGATCTACAGGACTGTGTATTAGCAATTTATATGGACAGCACAGAAAATGTGCAGGTGGGGATGCTTTTGTGCCTCAAATGATTTGTGGGTTAATGTCCAAAAATATGCTGAGGTCTGGGGAAAAGACAGTGCTGTAAGTTATTGACAGTGAAAATGGAGGGGTAAGGAGGAGGACTGATGGGTGGGAGGGGCCCTCTTTTCCAGCAGGATAGTGAGTTTGCATGAAGCTGTTACCTCTCTTGGAGGGAAAAGACTTCTGACAGATGGAGAACTGAAGCCAGCTGTGGTTGGGTCACCTTGCTTTGAAGTGGCTTCTGCGATCTAGATACTCATTTCCTCTGCCCTCATGATGGCAGGACAAGTATGTAAATTTCTGCTTGCTTTGCCACAGTAAAGCCATGAGCCTTAAAATCAGAAGCCATGAGCTTTAAAATGAATTCTGTATAGAGGGAAAGAGCTTGTGAGCTTCTGTACTGCCTTGGGTTCTGCTTCAGCTGGAAGGCTTTTGTCCATGACTGACGTGGGTGGTGGGCTCAGCCTCGCAGGAGAAACCAGAATTGCCTGATGTACAGTGCTGGTACACCAGAGCAGATGAGCCTGCCTGTTGTGCATGTCAGCAGAATCCCAGAGGCAGACTGCATCTTTCTGCTCTCCTGAACTGTCTTGCAGGATTGCATCATTACCCAGTCCTCTCCCATCCGTTGATCAGATAAAGCTGACCAAAGGTTTCCACTAATATTTTGAAGCATTTAGTGACTGAGATCTTGGGACAGTGATGCCTGCAGCTGTATGAAGCTGGGAAACCAACAACTCACGTGTGACTGAGGGAGAGGGAATCTCCCTGCACAGGCTGGGGTAGGGAAGCTCCTCCGCCCATGAGTGCCTGGGTGCAGCTCCCCTGCCTGCCTTCAGGCCTTTCCACATGGACTGACTTGCTCCTTTGAAAGCATTGGCCAAGGGTTCCCTTCACATAATTAACTCACAGTGATGTGCTTTTCAGCTGGCACAGATCTGCTGAGTTGTGCTGAGATCCTTCCCAGGCAAGATTTCCTATTGCTCAGCATCTCCTGGAATGTGTTGCATTAGTAAGCTTCAATTATTTGGGTTTTTTTTGGGACCTTCAAACTTCTCACACCACCTTTAGCCTCTCCTACATGTTTGAATCCCTTCCTTCACCATGAAACTCTCATGTATGCTTCCCCATTTCTAAGCACCTTCTGCACTCCCTCCTGCTTAATTTTCCCCAGCCTTGCCCCACCAAATAGCCTGCAACCAGGCCCCCTCAACAGGGCTGGTTCTGTGTTTTGCTGTTCATCCTGCATTGCAGTATGGTCCTGCAGGCTCTTCTCCTGTCTGTTTAACAGGTGTCTGCCCTAGCTGTTTGCTTTCAGTTCTGTTTCGCTTTTGTTTTCCTGAGTATAGGGAAGATGTGAGCTGCCTCAGTAGTTCCCATGTGGCTGTCCCATCTTCATGGTATTTTAGGAAACACCTGTGTGCCTTGAGGCCTCTTGCTAGAGGAAGCTACTACAACCCCTGTGCAGGTCGAAGTTCCTCCACTGCATTCCTGCAGGCATATCCCACCTCACTTGTTAAGGGACTGGCTGGAATCTGTGTTTCCAGGTGCTCTTGGAGATAACAAACAAGTAGGTATATGATAGGGATAGAGATCCTGTTGGGCTCTCTGGGTAAGTCTCTTGTTAATTAACATTAATCTTGTTAATTAACTAACACTGCTGGTTAGGAAAAGATGGTTTATTTATATTCAACAAGTTGTTAAAACAGCTGCAAGGTTAGGATACATCCCAACCAGTAATAATTTCAACAGTGTCATTGTTCTGCTCAATTATTATAAATGAGTGGTTAAGTAAGTCAGATTTCAATTGGCCAGCAGAGGTTTTAACCATGCACACATCTAGATTAACCACTCAGGAGATTAGGGATTTTCAACTGTTATATAATAGCACACTTTTTTTTCCCCCTCCATTGGAACAGGACTGTTAACAGATGCTGCATTTGCTAAAGAAACCAGATTGTCATGTTATACATCCAGAATGTGTGCTTTGTTTGGCAGTATCATGCATGTGGATTGCTACTTTTTTTTCCCTTTACCTCTAGTGCCGGCACACTGCTGATCAGACAGGTGAATCATTAGAGGTTGGATTTAGTTCTTATTTGGGCTGTTAAGTAAGAACTGAAGTTGGCTTGGTTCTGTTCTGGTTCAATGCACCTTCATATCTGCTGTGTTCAGTTCTGACTGAGGGAAAGCTAACTCTATGTACTGTAAAATCTCATGGTAACTTGAGTCCCACGTGTATCACAGTTCTGTAATTTGATAAAGCCCTTGGAGCAATAATATTGCTCAAATGCATAATATATGTGGGTGGGATCCCATCATTCACATACAGCATAGGCTTCTTTTTTTTCAATTTAGTTCATCCCACATAATGGGATGTGTTGTGTGCCAAGCAGAAGGTCTGTGCTGAAATTTGTAGTGATTCTTTTTGCCTTTTAAAATGTAGGCACAAAGGCACTGAATTTTCTGTGTGATCAAATAAACTTCCCCACAGGTCCCGGAGAGGGAATAATGCATGCATTTTGAAATGCAGCAGCACTACCTGATGCCCAAAAGGTCATGGGTCTTATCCTGGCTGAGGTCCTGTATGCAGCCAGGGATTCCTGGGAAAAGCAATATATAGTCTTTTAAAGAGGGCTACTACCAACTCCAGTTGGTATTTCACTACTACAAATAAATGTGTGTTATAGTAGTTTGTTAATAATGAACAAGGAAGGGATTATTGGGCAATGCAACAACTGTGGAAGAAAAGAAACTGCTGCAGAGAGGCAAAGCTTCTCTTTGGCTTATCATGCACACACCAAGGGACATCCTTCATCTCTGATGCTTTCCTGGATTGCTCATATCATTAGCTGAAGCTGTGCTTACGTTTCTGAAGAGGTTAATTGGCAATTAAACCTCCACTCTACCTTTCCCTGGGGTATGGCTGCCACTTACAGTGTTGCTTTTGTTTACCAACCAAAACAGCCAGGGCTGCTGGATCTGGAGAGCAGTGGGGAGTCCAGGGGCTCCCATGGGAGGCTTGTCCATCACATCCAGCAGCCAGCTAAGTGGCCAGAA
This sequence comes from Anthoscopus minutus, assembly GCA_013399455.1. Classification (NCBI taxonomy): domain Eukaryota; kingdom Metazoa; phylum Chordata; class Aves; order Passeriformes; family Paridae; genus Anthoscopus; species Anthoscopus minutus. The sequence goes on along the minus strand of VWYI01011212.1, from coordinate 202,239 downwards.
GGAAGCACTGCACAGCCAGAAAGGAGCTCTTTAGGTTGGAATTACTGGTCCAAATGGTTGCACAGGCTCTCTTTCTCTTCATAGTACAAGCCAGAAACTTTGTAAACCTCTATTTCAGCCAAGTCCTCTTCATTTGGCTATTAATAATGACTGTACACTGATGTTCTTACTCTTAGATTAGGGGAGCTCCTGGGTTGTCAAGAAGTTTGCAAGAAAAATAATCAATGCCAGGGACATGTCAATCAGTTGTATTTTTTGTATAGTTCAGACCTCCTCCTTCTCCTAGCCGTGGGCACAACATTCAGTTTGGAAGTAACAGTTTAGTGTTTTAATATTTAACAGTTTAATGCTCTTTTCTAGTCCAGTATTGCTGCTTGTTACTGTAAACCTGTCAGGTTTACAATATCTTTAGTGACCATAGCAAATGTGAGATAGCAAATATTTCCACAGGCTTATCTGAAATCAGGAGAGGAGTTAAATGGAGATGTGAGGTCAGACAAGGAAACTAACCCAGCAGCAGATCAAGAGACATTTCGAGTTCTGACAACTGGTCTGAATTGTCAGTGGAAATTTCCATCTGAACTTTCAACGGAATAATGGACTTTTGGTCAAATGAGCGAGGAAGAGTATCTGTGTATGTGTGAGTGTGTATGACTATATATTTGAGGGATTCTTTCTTCTTTGCATTAATCAGAAAACTTAAAACAATAATAGCAGAAATTTTATGCACAGACTGCATTTTTCAGTTAACTTTCCCTTTGAGATTTCCACTCTTTATCAGGGAAGATTTAAAGGGAGAATAATTAAATGGATTACATTATGCCTCTGCTTCAGTTCTCAAGTACTTAATCTCTCTGGCTAGGATTCAAATCTATGGCCTCATGTGCTCCATCTTTAAAAAGTGGAGCCACTGAACTAGATAGCATTTAAAGAGTGCACAACTTCTGGATTTGGCATGACAAAGCAAAGCAGAGACCTATTGCAGAGGAATAGGTAGATATGCTACATATCCTGCAGTGAATTTTCTATGGAAAACCATTTTCAGTGATGCTCTTGGCTTGCAATTGCCTGTTGTCTTTCTCAACCTGCCTAACTGCCACTTCCACTCCTGTCATTGCCTTCTCCTGCTCTTCCCTCCCCTAGCTATCACTTCCACCAACAGCACCCTCACACCTTGAAAGTCCTGCATTTTTATCTAGTTTTAGTAGACACTGCAGCCATAGAGGCAAAAGCATGGCAGGCAGTGTGAGGCTGGGTGTGGCTGACGGCGGGGTGTGTGTGCGTGTTTGTGTGGGTACGTGCCTGCCAAAATTAGGTAGAAACTGCAGAAAGAGGCATCATTTTACAAAAGCCAACAGGAATGCTACCAGGCCTCTGAAACACACCCATGTCGTTGGTATGTCCCTTAGGGAGCTCAGTGTCTCTGGTGATACTTGGGAGTTGGAGATTTCATAAAGCATCAGTTGTGATTAGCAAGTAGGGTGGGAAGAAACTTGAGAGACGTTAATACAACAACTGGTCACTTCTGGAAAATACTACATTAAGAGAATAATTTAGGAAAAGGGTTTTGGTGGGAGGAGAGCTGAAATGCAGTCCTGGGCCTGCAGTGAGGCAGTATCCAGGGATACCTATGTGCTGTGTTGTCCTTGAAGCTGGAAGAGCAACCCACTCGCCTCAATGCACACCATGATGGAGGAAGCAGTGGAAGGAGATGTGCATGCATAATCTTGTGCCAGGTGAAAAGAGGCTGCCCAGCAATATGCTGACCTTTTAAATGGAGGATACTGAGCTCTGTTGTCCAGGCAGCTTCATCCTCCACCCAGGCTGAGTGTCCTAAGCAATCATCTGGGCCCCCCCAGCAGTGGTGGGACCCATTGCCATCTGTGCATGAGATGTCCAGGTTTCCAGGGCATACCATCTACCTGTGCCAGAAACCCAAGTGTTTCCCCAGGCTCTTGGGTTGCCACGGGAAGGGGAGTCCTCAGGATTTGAGTGAAAAGGCATTTTGTGCATGCTGCAAACTTGACCCTAGCCCTAGCCTGATAAAGTACACATCCTGCTTTTCTCCTGTCTCGTCTTCTGAGCATTTGCAAGGCTATAGTGGTCATTTGCTAAATGTCTTTTGGCACATGCACACTGAGCTGGGGAAGGACTCTAGCATGGACCAAGCTAGGACTCCCCTGATGGATGCTGACATGTGAGTGAGTCCTTGAACAGCCCTGGAAGATATCTGAGGAGTTTTATGGTCATCTATAATCAGGGCAAAGCAACAAACTTTATCTTGAGTGAACTATCAAGCAGAAATGAGGCGTTGGCTTTATATGTTGATTATATACAATCTAGTAACTATTATTCACTGGAAATTCTGCCAAGTAAGCACTGGCCTGGCACTACTAGGAGTCTCCAGCTCTAGTCCACAGGAACACAAACCATCTCCCCTCAGATCACGGGGACCCACAGTTTGTAATGCCCATGGTTCCTGGGAGATGGCTGTGTCTGTGCAGCAGAGCAGGCAGATGGGGTCCCTAACTCCAGCTTTGCTGCCAAGCCTCTATAACACCCCAGAAGAAACTGCACGGAAGAGAAGCTCTTTCTCTAAGGATTGCAGCAAGACATCCTTCAGTAGGGCTAGCACCACAGTATTGTGTGTCATCACGTTCTCTGCTTACATTTTCCTGAAGCCTGAGATTCCCACTGTGGTTCTCTATATGGCTCCTCAGGAACACTCTGGCTCCCCGAGGTGACACTGGAATTTGTGACACTCAGAGAACAAGAACTGCCTGCCCTGGGGACCTGGTCTAAACTGAAAGAAAATATTTGGGATCAATAGGCTGTGAATTCAATTACTTGACTATCTTACAATTGCCCCTTATATTTTTCTCCCCTGATGTTCATTTCTGTCAAGAAAAATCATAGCATTGATTAAATCTGCTGGCTTTTTCCCAGGCCATGGTTCTGCAGCCAATTCTGCAGCAGATTTGTATGTAGCCATTTCCTAGAATCAATAAGATTGGAAAAAAATCTTCAAGATCATCAAGTCTAACCAGATGTGTCGGATTAAACATGTAAACACAACAGTATTTTTGATAATTTATCCAGGAGAGACAATATTGAGTTTATGCCAGCTTTTATGCTAACTGCATGGGGACATAGATCTGTACTTGAATAAAGAAGCTTGTTGATAAAAAATAATCCAAAATCTACCAATGTTATTGTTTTTTCTTTTCTGATGAAATCTAAAAGGGAGGAGTGATTTATGTTGGATCTCAGCTTTTCTTTGTGTTATTGGGGTGGTGTTTGATCCAGTAAAGAAGAATTTTCTGTGTCCTTGAACAGGGTCATTTTTGTGTACAGCCTGATTCCTAGGAATGCTTCTTTCATGGAAGCAGTCTCCTGCAGAACCTCCTACCCAAGACACTGCTGGCAGGAGAAATAAGATTCCAGGGCAGGATGGCTAGCTCAGAATCTCTATTGCCAACAGCCACCCATGAAAGAGGGAGCCTAATCCTCTCCCAGCAAGAATCTCAAACCAGTCTTTGCAACCCCACATCCCACAATGTGGAGTGGACAAGAAGGGAAAAGGGGAAACTCCAGACACAGTGGGCAAGGAATGCCAAAAGGAACACCATTAGTGGCCAGAGAAGGGTACCAAAACCAGGACTGTAACACAAGGAAAGCAAAAGCTGACTCCTGGAATGCTTTGCTGAGAGTCTCTCCATCATGTCCCTATCATGACTAGCTAAAGATGCAGCCAGATATTCCCTATCTCCTCAATCATTATCCCAGCCTTGGAGTCAGTCTTTCTGGGAGAGACCAAATGCAGACCTCCCTAGATCTTCCGTGTCTTGTGTTGATTCTTTGTTTACTGAGAGCTATCATCCTAAAATGTCTGTTTATCTACAATACCCAGTCATACACATCAGGACAACTTGCTGCTTTGGAATGCATCAGCATAAAAGCAGATGAGGTTAATGTCATAAAGGAGGGCTGGAGCATTCTTTGCTGAACTAGTGAATGGATTGGCACAGGAAACCTCCAAGAAACTACATCTAGAGGAATGGCTCAGTAGTCTTGAGTGAAATGTTTATCAGCATACTGTTCAAAGTGCTAAAGGAGGTGATAAATCTAATTTTTTAACTTGTTCACCACCTTAAAAAGCACCAGTTTTGTTGTATGAAAAGGCTCTGCCTAGCCAAAGTGATCAAAGACAGTTTCAGCTGTTCTCCACTTATTTCTGCCCATTCTTGCTTCTGCATCCACACTTGTGGAGTATGAAAGACTGTGACACCTTTCCCCATGGGACAGGAGCAATTCTAAAGCATGAACTCAGCACAAGTTCAGCAGGTATTCCAGGAGCTACCCCCTGCCCCTGGGCTTCAGGCTATCAGGCTGTTCACACCTGGGATTGCATGCAGAAGTGATCCTATTTGCAGCATTGCAGAGCATCTGTTCCTAGCAGAGGACCAGGCAGTCCATTTCCATAAGCAAGGTCTTCTCACCAATTAGGAATGCTGTAGCAGTTAATTCAGGTTTTAAAGTTTCTAAGACATACTCAATAACATTGATTTAGTTGATTGCTTTTTTCTTTTTAATAAGTCTCCTTGTCCTTTTCTTGACCAAATCTCTCCCTTTCCCAGTAAATAAAAGTCCTGTAGCAGGAATTAGGGCATTTAGAAGCCAGGAAGAGAAAGGGGTTGGCCAAAACTTGCTCATTTAAAGAAGGAAACTTCTTTGAGAGGAGGCAGCAGTCAGCACAGAAAGCAAAGCATTGTTACATACCAGAAATGTTTATTTTTTTCCTAAGACTGAAAATGGCAGGGAGCACAGCATGCAGTTTGGAAGAACTAATAGCTGCAGAGACAAGTAAAGGCTATGAAGGACTCCAGAATGTGTTTCTTTTGCAAGTGTTTTAGATAATATTTACTTTTTGGTGCAACACTCTTCCTTTCCAAAGGAAAACCGTTCAACTCTTAGAGTCTTAGAGATTTTGGTAACCCTTGGGTACATGCTTTCAAAGCCAGAACATGAGGGATTCAAGGACAGGACACCCAGGAGAAAGTCCAGCACTATGCAAAGATCCCACATGTCCCTTTCCAGAAATAACACCCCCTCCTTTGTCTTCTCTCCTGTCTAAGGCAATGGTGCCCTGAACTGGCTGGATGAAGACCCATCATCTCTGTGCCAGGCTCTTTCTAAGGATATCATAATGTTTATAGCTGACCTGATTTAAAGATGAAGAAAACAAATGGAGCAGGATGGGATGGAGCTTGCTGTAATGTTAGCACTGGATGACAGTGATAAGTACTGGCAGGGGCATGTTTTTCAGGGAGCAAAGCTGTTCTAATGCTATTAAGCTATCTGTTGTGCACAGGTAGCTAAGCAGAAGGAATGACAAAAGCCTATTCACAAGGCTGCCAATGTCACTGGTCAAACACAAATGTTATTTAGACACATTCCAGAGCGCCATGCACCATCTCTCCCCAGGCATCTGCTTGCCTTATTACTTGTCTTAATAAAAGATGCTATCTCAGTCCCTGCACCTCCCAGACATGCTTCCTTCCCCACACTTGGCTGAGCTGAGGGGGCTGCAGCATTCTGCCATTTGTTGTAACACTGAAGCCAGTGGAGAAGGGTTGGCACTGGGCTGCACTGAGCCCTCCCACCCCACAGGAGGGAGCCAGGCAATGTCAGCAGCAAGAAGGGGCAGGGAGCAGAACTGACTCAGAGGGAGAGCCCAGCTCTCATTCTGCTGCCTGAGAACTGGGAGTTATGGGTGCCTGCTGCCCAAAGAGGTCAGACCCTGCTGCAGTCCCTGACTCTCTTTGTCAACCAGTCACTATCCTTCCCACTACCAGCATCCAGCTTGCTTGTCCAGGGCTGTAATGGCCAAAGGAAGCTGTTTTGCTACCAAATAGCCTCCCAGCTAAAGGAATTTCCAACATTACCAGCATTTTACTACTGGACTGTGTCTAAATTATTTTGAAGATTTGCTATGCAATCCAGCTGTCAAGTGTAAAGATCTGTATCATTCTCTTGTCCCCATCTCTCTTGGAAAGAAATGGGTACTTTTCAGGTGTGATTTGGTTTGTCTTGAAGCAGATCAACTGCAACTACCCTGGAAGTACCCCTTTCTCTCCACCAACTATAGGGGGAATCCACATGACTGCCTCCAATGAAGAAGTCTGCTCTGTAGACACCTAGGAGTCAGTTTGATTGTCCATACACTGCTGCCTAGGGTCATTTGGGATCTTCTGTGTTATTTAGCATGAACTAATGCTCCAGAAGGATTGATTCCCACTACTCTTGTATCTTATATGCCATCCCTATGCTGTTCACTGAGTAATAGGTAACAGAACTACAGCATCTTCAATTAATTATTTATCTATGCTGGTTTACCAGAATTAAGTCCTTACAGTGGAAGTAAGTAAACTGGGCATTTCAACTCTGAAATAGCCAGGAAGATTGAGCACTCAATGCATTTGCTCTTACAAAGGTGATTTGAGATTTCAGAGATCAAATCCCAGGAAACTATTTGATCCAAAACATCTGTACAGGATTGCCAGATGTGATAGAGAAGGTATGGGAAATTCATTTGCTCCTACAGTGGTCACTGGAAGTTGAACAGGAGACACTGGGGCATCTCAAATAATACCATTCTAGTGTGCAAGCACTAAAGTGAGGCCCCAGGCAACCACACCTGGAAGCATTTCAGTGCACACAGAAATAGGCACCTGCATGCAATCAGCTGGGACAGCCCTTCTGACCTTATGGCTTGGGAGCTGAGACACTCAGTTCACATTTAGGTAATAACCATCAGACATCTAAATTTAGGTGCCTCTATCTGCAGGTTACATCCCGTCCCTAAAGCGAGGTGAGAGCCATCTCACCTTTCTGATGTGATCACTGTGCCATTTGGACAGGCACACATCAGTAGACCAGCAGTGCCTCTCCACCTTCCTTGGCACAGCATGACAGCCATGGACACCATGTCTCACACAACAGTGAGTCAGCAGCCCTCAGGCTCCTCAATTGCTTGGGACTGGTTTAAAATGTAGTCCCATTAGCTTTCTGAAAGTACAGGTTACATTTGATGACTGACTCTCATGGATTTCTCAGGCATTCCGTGTTACTTTTATCTTGTCGTCATTTGTTCTCCTGATATAATTTGACATGGTCTATTCCATGAGGTTTTGTATGTCTGTGTAAATGTAGGGAAGTAGCTGGCAGTCCATAATGTCCTCTGACAAGATGCAAATAGGCTGGCAGTTACCAGTAACCTTAGAAAGCTCCTTTGGATGCTTTCCTAAGACAAGTTGGGTCCCACTGAGATGGTGCTAAGCTCCTCTCCATCACTACTTATTTTCTCTTCTCATTTTTCATAACTGCCTCCTTCTTGGCTGGCTCACTAAGCACAGGACCTGCTTTAAAGTTTAGATTAATTTTATGGAGAGAATCCTGGTATGTCCTTTCCTAAGAAGGATCAGGATTTTACACTGAAATAAAAGTAGGAAGGACATGAAGAGCTAACTGTCTTAGGGCTCAGCATGGCCCACCCCACAGTGACTGCACTGGGTGTTGCCTTTTGCTGGATGAGCCACTCATCCCTGCAGGTCCTCATGTACTTCTGTGGGGTGTGGAAGAGAGGACTCCCTTGTATGAGTTTTGTGGCAACCTCCACATGTGAGATTTAAAAAGGATCAGCACCCAGAAAATAAGCCAGAAGCCCTAAAACAAGCAAAATTAACAAGCAGATGAGACACCTGTGGGCACTTAGACCTCAGCACAGGCATGTGCAGCTGCTCTACCTTCTCCCCTGGTTTTGGGAAGGAGCACAAACTTTGTGAGGTGAGGGGGATTTTTAGGTTTGGGGCTGTATGTAGTAGGGACTGAGCACTTCATGTGGATAGGCCTCGATGTCAATTCTTTAATAAGGATAACGAAATACTCCCAGTGAGTAATAAGTAAAATAACAAATGAAGTCATGAACACATTGGATATACTCGAGGGTTTAGATGGGATTGTGCTGATAGGTGTGTCGGGCCAGAGGCATAAAATGTAGAGCAAGGGGGAATTTGTCATTGCCTTTGTTCACGAAGTGTTTGGACCAGCAATTTGGACAAAGTGACTCAGCGCTCGCGAGCCGGCAGAACCGAGTATTCAGAAAGCAAGGCTGGTCTGAGCGAGACATAAGGAAAGCCACGCTACACTTTTCAGGAAAGGAGCCGGTGGCTCTCGCTAGCACGGGTGGAAGGGACAAGCAGAGCACACGTGTCCCCACACTCAAACGCAGCACCCATTGAAAGCCCCGAGGAAAGGAACCATCTCTGGATCTAGGCTTGCCACTCTCCCTCTGGGCACTGCGGGCCCATTCACAAATCACAGCCTCCTCGTCGCCTACTCTGCGAGCAGTTTACCTGGCGAGAAAACAATCAAAGAGACAAAAGGCTTGGAGCAGGGAGGGGACGCACTGCTATTCATAGTCGCGGTCCCCACCCACGGGTGCCAGGAGTCAGTAAGGGGAACAGCTTATCAGGTGCCCGAGTGAGCAGCATTCAACGCCGGCCAGGGCTCCATCCCCACCCCGACGCAGGGGTGAGTGCCCCGCTGACGTCAGGAGGCCTTACTTCATTTCCTGGCACTGGGGCCGAATTTTCACAGCCGTGTCCTGTGGGAGAGGAGAGGCGGTGGAACTGGAATAGGCGTGCTCAGCCCCACCTCCTCAGCCCTCCAGCTGTTAAAGCTCCCAAGGAGGGCGAGCGCGGAGCTGCTGCTCGGCCGCCGTTGCGGAGCGGAGGCGCCCGGTTAGGGGTGCGCTGGAAAGGTGCCTATCCTAGACGGAGCCTCCCTGCTGCCTTCGCCAGGCAGGAAACAAAGGTAATTCAGGGCAATGTTTTATAGGATCCAGAGTGGGCCTGCCTTCTGCAGCTGGGCTGGAATAGAGTGCAGGACCATGGTTGAGCGGGGTGGGAGGGCGGGGGGTGCCAGAGTGAACTCGGAGTGCCTCCCATCCTTGACTCTAAGATGGGACTGCTAGCTGGAGCTGGGGAGACGCTCCCGGGAAACAATTTGAGGTTTGTGGGTGAATGGGTGTGTTTTATGTACAAATATCAGTGGGAAAGGAGGGTCAGGGTGGTGGGAGAGGACTCCTCGCTCAAGCGAAAGCTGTGATTTGGGGTGCGTTGTAGAAGCTACCACAGCACAGGCTCCCTTGCACAGACTTGAAAGCCCCTTGGAATTCCTAGCACTGCTGTAGGTGCTGGATGAGCAGACTGTTTCTGGGAAGCAACATTCGCCCAGGAAGCAGGGTAGAGGCTCTTCATGCCTCACAGAACATCTACCCTGGAAAAAAAGAGACGGCAGTAAAAATGGTTGCAAGTGGCTCAGTTCTCCAAGTCGGGAAGTTTATCTCCATCCCATTTGTTCCACTGGCCGTGGTGGCTGGCTGTGGCAAGCACCACTTGCAGTCAGGACCTAAAGCTCTGGGTGTGCTCTGTGCTGCCATGAGGTCACTCACACTGGTTCTCTGGGCTCTCCACGTGTCTCAACAGCGAGCACCAGTCTGTATCTGAACAGATAAGCTAATCTAATCAACAGTAAATGTCTGTGGATAACATTTTAGAATTTCCTCTCTAGATTTTCAGAAAGGTTCATTATTTGTTACTCACAATTGTCCAGATAATCCAGCTACCTGTGCAAGAGATCATAAATCTCAAAAATTTTGTGTACATTGACTGTGAAAACTGCTTCATATCTTAACCACCTATTGCATTCTCTCCATGGGAGTCCAAAGTTCCATATATATTTGAATAATTTGCATTTTATTGTAGCCAGCCTTTTGAAGAGCTACACATCTTTTACACTGGTTAGAAGCTGGAAAAGTATTTCCCCAATTCAGTTATAAGCACATATATGTGAGGCTGAGAGTTAGTGACATTTTCACCCTTTGTTCATCCCTTGGTTAGATCAGCTGCCATTTATTAAAAACAGTCTGCACTCACTAAAATCTGCTGGAAGGGTTTGAGAACCAACTTCATAAGTGCAGTATGTTGTTCTGGAGCAGGAAAATCAAGGCAAATGGCATGGTGAGGACTGAAGTATAAATTTTGCAAGGTTAATTTTTTTTACCTATTAGAAAGTCCCTGGTTTTCCAGTGTGGGTCACCATTAAGGACAGGTTTGTTCATGTTTCATTGTATCTAAACTCCTCTTTTGGTAGATTTTAGAGACTCAAGCCTAACTGAGGAGTTTAGTATTTAGAAATCAGTACCTGGCCCCTTGAGTCTATACTCACTGGGTGCCTGCATAATGGCCCATGATGTGCCAAAGGCCCCTTTTGCTGTGGTTTCTGCATATGCTTCAAGCTTCCAAGAAAGCAGGGAACTTAATTCCTCTAAACAGCCCACTTAAGCCCTCTTATCCCCTGGAAGACAGGCTTGCTTAGACAGCACTGAAATCCTTATGGTGAGACAACAGGAATGTGTTAGAGACCTTGACATCGTTGGCTTGCAGACTCCTCAGCCATAACTTGGTGGTTACTTCTGATGCAGTGAACAGCATTGGCTCTGACACATCAGGCCTCTACTCAGTGCAAGGCAGTATCTTGGGGAGGAGACAGGTCTTTGAGGCACTCCTTATTGTTACACTGTCATGAAAAAGGAGAAATATGAGTTTAGGGCTAGTGGTTGGTAGCCTGTATTTGCTGTTGAATTTGGAGTGAGAAGGGCTATGCTGGAGGCATCCGGCATTAGTTATCTGCGAGGGAAAAGGTGTTAAAAGTTCCCCCTTCATTTGTAAAAGTAAAACAAAGCCAAAAGTGCCTCAGAGAATGTAAAAGGGGGAAAATGAATGTAAAAGAGAACAACAAGTTTCCTGCTCTGCATCGTTCATCTCTGAATCTGCCTGGTACAAGGTACTGATGTTGTTTGAACTGGTCAGAACACCATAAACTGTTATGACTAACAGCTGCTCTTGTATCACAGAAGTGACAAGGCAGCTCAGTTTCTACACTGCAGGGCACCAAGCAAGTGCCTGCTGCAGCACCTCACCTTCTCCCTGCTCCCCACACTCCTAGAACATTGCACAACATCAGGCACAATGCAGAGGACATGCAAGGTGAATTGCCTCCTCCTGAGGGGCTTGGCTTGCCCTTGATGGAGAGCCAATGCCAAACTATGAGATGACTCTGCTCCCATTGCCTCATGGCCTTAGCACTGTGGTGTCCTTGCCCAGCGAGGAGGGGATGGAGGTCTGTGCTGCCTCTCCTTCCCCACTGCTGACAGTACCCAGATGGTTGACTTGACAGCCTGTGTTTTCTCTTTTTCTACAGCTTTGGAGAGGTTGTTCTGGAAGGCGAGAGGATGACAACGTCACCTCCCCAGGGCTGTGGCAGCATCGGTGCTGACTACCACCTGCTCTGTGACACAGAGAAGGCCTGGGGGATTGTCCTGGAGTCGCTGGCTGCAGCAGGCATTCTTATCACCATTTTCCTCATCTGCTCGCTCTTCTTCCTCATCTGCAAAGTCCAGGACAACAGCAAGCGGCACATGATCTCCGTCTATTTTTTCTTTCTTTTAGGCACACTCGGCGTTTTTGGTCTCACTTTTGCCTTCATCATTAAGCTCAATGACAGGACTCGTCCCACTCGCTTCTTCCTGTTCGGAGTCATCTTTGCTCTCTGCTTCTCGTGCCTCCTCACCCACGCCTGCAACCTCAACAGACTAGTGAGGGGAAGGAAGCCCTTCTCCTGGCGAGTGCTGCTGCTCTTCATTGTTTTCTTAGCCCTGGTACAAGTAGTGATCAGCATTGAGTACTTAGTTACCATGTTAGTAAAGCGGAGAGAAGAATTCCAGAGTATGGTTCGGGAGAATACCAACAAGGACTTTGTCATGCTTCTGATCTACGTGCTCTTCCTGATGGCTCTGACCTTCTTGGTTTCCATGTTCACGTTCTGTGGGTCATATAAAAGCTGGAAGAGGCATGGGGCACACATCTTTGTCACTATCCTGTTCTCGATTGCCATTTGGGTAGTGTGGATCACTATGCTCATAAAAGGCAACACAGTTTTAGACAAAGAAATGTGGGATGATCCTGTTGTGGCCATTGCTCTGGTGTCCAATGGCTGGATTTTCCTGATAATGTATATTGTCCCTGAAATTTGTTTCCTTACTGCTCCTCTGAAGCTAGAGGACTACCCTCCTGAAAATGACTTCTGCCAACCCAAGTTCATAAAGCAGGCAACTGGAGTGGACAACCGTGCCTACACCCAAGATGAAATTGTGCAAGGTATGGTGAAGTGACTGATTCCACTGTCACCCCAGCCCTAAGCACATAAGCACCACTCATGACCTAAAAGAGGTGGGAGAGCTACAAGAAGAGATTTGAAGGTGATAGATAAATTAGAGGCTAGAAAAAATTTCAGACTGATGAAACTTTGGAAATGCACATGAAAATTAATCTCCAGACATGAGGGAAATGAGTGAGGACCAATGTTAAAGCTAAAAATGTGTAGGAGGAGTGACTGAGTAGGAGACCTGCTGCATGTCAGGGCTGAAATACAACTCTTTATGACCCTGCTATGTCTGGCAAGTCCATGTTAAAAATCAGGAGGTTTTTTTTGACTCTTAGTGATGCATCAGGTCTTCAGGCTTATCTAGGTTATACCTGGGAGGTTACTTATTCCGGTTCTGATCAGGTTTCCATGTCCATGTAAGAATGAATCTATCTGAAAAGGAGGCAAGGAGGTCTTCCTTTCCTATGAGTCTTTTGCCTACTTGGACAAAGCAAAATATTCTGAGGTTTCCTAAAACCTGTGGGTAGGAGATGTGATTCCTCTGGCTGTGGATTTGCTAGTGATATCACGTTCATCACCTGTAGTCAGACCTCCAGGTTTGTGAAAGAATAGCCAAGAAAGGCTGTGCTCTCCCAGGGAACGCTGTGAAGGGAGTCTTGTGCCTGCAAGTGGGAGGGATTTGGCTGGTGGTGGTGACAGTAGTTGTGAGGCAACAGGAGGTGTCTAAACTCCAAGGCCACTTGTGTCCTGTTATTTGCAATACCATTCATTCCTGCTTTCAGAAGGAAATATTTCATGTCCTCCACCTATGGATTTTAGCCCATTCCTGCCTGCACAGTTAGACCAGTCTAAAAGCAGCTGCTTGTGTAGCCACAGACCCTCTGAGTCTCCCCTGATGTGGTATTTCCAAGCTACTGTGTAATGCTAATGCACTAACTTTCCCCTGCTTTTGTCTTGTGACACAGGAAACCTCAGCTACTCCCCGTATGCTTCTCACTTTCAGATGAAGGTAAGTTCATGCCACCCATTTCACCACATGCAGGCTATGGGCTGTTGTTCAGGTGCTGAAAGGACGGGAAGGAGAAGGGGCAAAGACAGATGGACCTAGAGCAGGCTCTTTAAAGGCAGGCCTGTGCTTTGCATGGAGCCAGGTGATTCTGTGACATGTTTGTGGAGGTGCCTGTGGCTGGGAGGAAAGAAAGAGCTATGACATGTCCAGGGACATGGGAAGGCAAGAGGGAGCCCAAGATAAAGAGGTTGCGGTTTTCAATACTTCAGGATTTGGCACCACATAAAAAGTCCTCTCTTTGATCACATTTCCAGCAGTAGACTGTGCCTTTTCCTCAGGAGAGTGTGCTTATTTCCTCACCCCATGCCCTGCATGTATTCCCAGCAGCAGACACTGGAAGTTGCAGTGCAGATCCAGAGCAGGCAGTCTGCATGCCCACCTGTCCATTCACCAGCCCTACTTCAGACCACAGCCTAGCCAGGTCTAGTAGCTCACATCATGTTCCCACATGTCCTCTGGTGACATGTCTCCATCACTAATTTGTTCAGCCAGGATCCTCTTCCACAGCCTTATTGGTCACATTCTCAGGAAACCTTCAGCTCTGTTCCTCCCTTCCTTCCTTTGTTTTCTTTATAAGCCTTGTTTTATTGCTTCTGTCCAGTTTTCAAAGGTAAAGACTTCTGTGCTTCCTTTTCAGGCCATTGAACCCCAGCATGATTTCTCCATCCCTCGTCCCAAGGCCAGGACAAGCCCATACCATGACTACACTGGTGGCAAAAGCCCCATGTAGCAGCTCCGCCGTGAGCAGAGACTAAGTGCCTGTCAGCAGAGGCACAGGGAATGGCCCACATGGTGACAAGTGAGATGATGCTGCAGGAGAGTCAACCTACACCAGCAAAATGGGAGAGGGATCCTCTTTCCCCCACACAGCCACCTTTGTAGCTCCCTGTTATTCTTCAAACATAGCTTTCAGATACAGCGCTGGCCATCCTGTCCCTGCTCACTCTCTTCATGGAATGGAGCTTCTCTCTTCTCATAGAAGAGCATCCTAGCCTATTTTCAGCAGGAATGCAAGAGAAGCAGGAAGATCATCAGCTTGGTCTGTGATTGGCTTTGCCCCAGACAGGACCTGCTTTAATCAGCTAATGGGGGTGCCTGTACCCCTCATCTGATGGGAGAAGAGGAAGGACCAGGAACATCAGCCCTGCATGTTCTTTCCTCCTGCCCACCCCCAAAGACATCTCAGGTACTACTGAGGACATCTTTATCTATCCACTGTTACTTTCTTCCCACTCCCAGCCCTGTCTGGCTGTCCTCCAGACATCAGTGGAGAAGAGACAGAGAGAAAGAGTATTCCTTTTTTCATCTTCATATTGGTTTCCAGCACCTTCCTCATAATCTAGGGACCATGCTGGAGATGGGGAAGAAAACTTAAGACATAAAACTGTCTACACCAATTTACCCTGACACATGTTCCAATTAATGTTCTAATAGCTTCCTTTGCAGCTCTGGCTCCTACCCATGTGCTCCAGCTGAGCTCCCCAAGGTGCCTGTCCCCCTGCAAACTCTCCCTCCCCACCCCAGCCACTCCAGGCTGTGGACTCCCAAAGACAAAGCTTCTTCCATGAGGCTCCTTGCAGTACCCTGGTGGGATATAATCCTGTGAACCCTGAATTTCGGCCTCTTCCCGAGTGTGTCTGTGACATTAATGCAAACATTTCCCAAGCAGCCAGGTTACAGAGGGCAGACACTCTACTTCCCAGGCATGAGTGAGGAAAAGCTTGTGTGTGTGTATATATATATGTGTGTGTGTGTGTGTGTGTATGTATGTGTGGTATTGTGGACTGCACCCTGGTGATGAGCAATGAGTCTGCACAGTTGAATCACTCTGTAACCTGCTTTGCATTTGATAAATAGCTTTCCATGGTATTTCATCATATAACTACAGAGAGCTCTCCAAGTGGGTGTGTGTGGTACACTGGCATCTGACACAGCTGTATATTTATTTAGTACTTTGTATATGGACTGTTTAATTAATAAAAACCCAAACAGCCTATAAAAAAAACTGGTGTTCTTCCTTGGGAATGTGATTCCTGTGATGGCTGGTGGGGAGACAGCAATAGGTCACTGTGGGTTGGAGTGGGCCACTTGGGAGGTTGCACTTAGGGAAAAATGGCAGAGAGATGTTTCTTTGAAGCTGTGATTGTGGAGCAAAGATCATCTGCTTGAGGGTGCAGAAGAAGGGTTAGTAGCTTCTCCGTGCTACTTTTTTGAATAAAGTTGATTCAATGT
Organism: Anthoscopus minutus; assembly: GCA_013399455.1. Taxonomy (NCBI): domain Eukaryota; kingdom Metazoa; phylum Chordata; class Aves; order Passeriformes; family Paridae; genus Anthoscopus; species Anthoscopus minutus. The sequence continues at coordinate 186,650 of VWYI01011212.1, read as the reverse complement.
TAGGAGTGCTTAAGAAATGAGGAAATGTAAATCCAAGACACAGCCAGCAAGTGCCAGAGGAAAGATGTAGACTTTTCATCACTGCAAATGTGATACCTGCTGTGTCAATATGCCTGTATTTATTCTCTTGTCTTTTACTGGGTACTTGCATGATCAAGAATAGGAAAGGAGCTTGTAGGTGTGTAATTCAGTTCATAAAAAGATGTCTTTCTGATGTTCTGAATTCATGTAATTTTTTATTTGAAAGTTAAATCATATCAGTGAAGATGGTAGTGATGATAATTTTTAAACCGCCTGATAATATGAGGCTATAATTTCCCTTTTTAGAGGATATTCTCCCAGGAGATGCTACATGGTGTGTTATGCTACCACATACCATTATGCTCTTGGCAAGTAAACCCCTTCCTCAGGCATAGTGTTGTCTAGAATCAGGCAGCCTGGGTCTTCCCACTCTGCCTACCAGCATTGAAGGGCAACACAAGGACATCTGAGGCTTTTGAATTCCTTGGCATAAGAAAGATGCCTACTAAGGCTTGATTTTGAAATTTATCACAGGATAACTTGCCTTTTTCTAGTAAACTTGAGGTGGAAATGATTCTAACCATCCCTCCTCTCTTCTACCTACACAGTCCACAGGTATAACACAGAGAATGAGGGAGAAAACTCAAGGATGCTAATATAACATTGGGAGAGCAGGCTGGGGAAAGGGTTTGTGAAGCAACTTGTTGACTTGCAGACTGAAGGTAGGAGGGTTATGCTTGAAAGAGTACCTAACTTTCCAGAAATTAGCTTTTCAAGCAGATGTGGTGTCATTGATAACTATAGTATCTATAGTAACTATAGGATGATTCAAAAATGTGTTGAAGGAGAGCCAGAACCTCTGCTTCAGTGGAGTGGTGGAGCAAAGGAACAGGCTAACAAAAGAAATAGGAGTGAAGTGTGCTCTTACTGTGTGTTTTCCATATCCCAAGTCCTTCACTAACTGCCACAGACCAGAAAGTAGCTCCCAATGTCCCTTGACCCCAGAGGGTAGCAGAACTAGGAGGGATGAGACATCATATGCACTCCTGTTGATTCAGAGCATGGAGATTTTCTTGATTATTTGTTTGTTGCTGTGCATGCTGCTTGGCAGAGAATGAAAATCTCCTTCCATGGATTTAGAGTGCCTTTTAGAGTAATTTTTTTAAACCTCTGTAATGACACAAATACTAATCTGCCCAGGCTTATTTTGCACTTGTTTGATACTAAGGCAGCTTTGTGTGAGAGCTCATTTAAATTCCAAAATAAATACGAGTTTCTGTGGAACTTTGCACTGTTGGGTAAGGGTTGCTGCTGTGCTGCAGGTTTCTCACACCTTGGGAAAGACTTCTAGAAAAGCAGCAGTTTCTTCTCTCCTTATAATTGAGCTTAAACCAAAACAGCTGGCCACTTAGTCACACACACATCCCAGGGAAGTTCTGAAGTGGTGGAGCCAGACAGACTAGACACAAAAGGAACAAGTGAGGAACCAGGGTCCTTGTGCTGAGAGGCCTGTAAACCCAGTAAGGCTCACCCCTACCTTCTCTCCTGCACAGGGCTCCTGTGGTGGTGGTGGTGGTTGCAGGTGCTCTGCCTTCAGGACCCTCTGGTTTCCGGTCCCTCCTCTTCAGGGAGACCAGAGAGCCAAAAATGTACACACCAGAGAAGGGTTGGCACACAGCACACCTGGATTATGAAAGCAGCCAGGATTATCAGGAGGCAGAATAAACTGCTGAACTTCAGGTCAGGGGTGTCATGGGAAAAGAGCAAAGGACAAAAACACTGTTTGGTCCCAGGACCTCCTGGGTCACCATCCCATGGCCTTGCCAGGGCTGTAGGGTTCCATGTGCCTGGCCAGGAGTGAACACAGAGGGTGCAATAAACCCTTGGGGCACAGACCCAGGTCAGTGGGGGCACAACTTGGAATGGGGAGGAACCTTACTGGGGTCACCTCCCAAGTGCTCCCTGCCCCTTCTGGCAGCTAGTGCCAGTGCCACCCTCCCTAAAAAAGATTTTTCGTTGAGAGTGATTCACCCTCTTCCTACAAGTCCTGTAGCCCTTGCTGTGGGACAGGGGTCATGTGTCCCTCTTCCTCAGCTGGGGCTACTTTCTCCAGGCTCACAGGGCCAGGTGCTCATTTTAATCAGATCTGCTCCCCAGGAAACAGACTCACAGGGACACAACTTGGATGAGGCAACTTTTGGTCCAAGTGTGCATGTTGCTCCTTTCCCAAAAGCTATGACTGACTGTCTCATAGCAGGGCTGGCAGTACAGGTGGTGTGTCCAGTGCCCAATTAAAGCAGTCACCTTCTCCCATACAAACCTAACACAGTAGGTTTCAGTGTGTCTCATCACACTGGACCAGAACCAGAGGTAGGGGAAGAGGATAAATGCCTCCCATTTTCCTGGCCATGACAGAGGCAGGCAAAGTGACCAGCTGGGAACAGTCTCCTTCAGTCATCCCTGACAGCTGCACTACAGCCTGTGAGCAGCACCTAGAGGGCAACACCACTCAGAAGCAAGGGAGCATTGAGCCTGCCCTACATTTCCACACACACCCCCCAGGGACGGACTGATTTTGCAGCTTCTTAAAGACAAATATGAGATCTAAAAGCTGCCAGTGTGAAAGTCATGTGTGAGTAATACATGGGATGCCTCTTGCTTTATTCTGCCCCAAGCAGAATATTCTGCTCTCTTTAAAGTGTAAGCTTACAGAACATGCAGGGAGCTGGTGGTTCTGAGAAGCCACAGAGTTCTTCCTTGCCCCCAGCTATTTCCTACATTTTAGTAGGTCTAGCAGTACTACAGAGTCACTCAAAGGTTTTGGTCAGATGGGACTTCTGGAGAGGTCCAGTCCAGCTTCTCCCCTGAACAATGGTCATCTCAAAGACCAGTTTGAAGTAAGCTTTGTCTCCAAAGGCAGAGATCACGCAGCTTTTTGGGGTCCCTATGCTGGTGTCTAACTGCTCTCATTGGGATTTTTTTTAAACTGGTGTCTAATCAGAATTTCCATTCTTGCAACTTCTCTGTCATCCTTTGACCTTTCACTGTGCACCTCTGAGAGAAGAATGGTCCCATGTTCTCTATAGCACCCATTTAGTTAACAGACAAGAGCACCTGGATCCCCCTTAGCTTTTCCTCTGATGACTAAGCAGTTCCCTCAGACTTTCTCCCTGGTGACATGGTCCAAGCAGCTCCCAACAGTCTCAGTGGCTCCCCTGCCAGACTTGTTCTCCTTGATCAAGCTCTGTAGCAGTGAGAGACCCAAACTGGACGCAGTACTCCAGATAGAGCCTCCTGAACACTAAATAAAAGGAAATAACCAATGCCCTCACCTTGCTGACTTCACCCTTACTCAGACAGCCTGGTATGTGGTTGGTGTACATTGCCATCAGTATGCATCACGGGACAATGCCTCCTTCAGATTCATTTTCCCCAGCACCAGTTACTCCCTTTGCCCTGGAGGAGATTTTGTGATTATAAATAGAGGGGACTGAACAGTCCTGAGCTTCCCTCTGTAAGGCAGGTGTTTTTTTGACAAGAACCAGAAACAGCACCCAAGGCCACTGCCTCTCCCAGGAGGAAGCCCCAGAGAAGGAAGCCCAAGAGCCCCTGCTCAAATTTGCCTGCTTGCTGTGGCTCTGAATGCAAAGTGGAGGTGTGCCCCAGCAGCAGCAAGCTTGCTCTTGAGCAAGACAAGCTGGTGTGTGTCACTGCACCCAGGCTGGGGGTGGTGAGCAGCTGCACTCAGTGGAGCTGTGGCTCTGGGGCACCCAGCCACGGGGACTCAGCTGCCCCAAGGCAGTCTCTGACACTGCACTGAGCAGTGAGAGACAGTGAGAGTCCCTGCTGGGGGTCCCTGTCCCACTCCAGCCACCTTGGCTCCTTTGGGCCTGGGACACATCCTGTACCCTCTCCCTACCTGCAGCACACTCCCCCTTCTGCACCCAGTACTTTCCCATTTAGGATTCTTTCCCTCCCTTAAAGTCAACATGTGCTGCCACATGCAGTTTCTAGGGAAACTAGTGTTTGCTTTGCTTTTGCTATGGTGACAAGTGAAGCATTCTACATCTGAGTGCCATTTTCTGCAAAAGAGTTTCTGAAGTACCAGGCATGGAGCAGGAGCTGCCCTCCTGTCTGGCCAGGCTGATTTCATCTGCATCTGTCTCCAGAGACAGCCAGGGCTCTGCCTGGATGAGCAGTTTCTCCCATCAAACTGGCAACAGGTGCATTTGAGGAGAAAGCAAAGGCTGTGGATTACAAAATGAGGATCTTGTTCTCTAACTAATTAGTCAAGAGCTGAAATAGAATGCTGTGTCTCCAACATGTGTCACTGTCTGCTGTTTCTCTCTCAAAATGGGCTATAGAGAGGATCAAATGCTTGAGTATAGAAAAATGCTGAAAATTTTTGATGAGATCTTTAATCATGGACAGAAAAAGGACCTCAATATCCTCTGGTACTGCTCCTTGCTCAATGCCGTAAGGAGCTATGTTTTCTTGCAAATCTTCTCCTTACTGGTTTTGCCAGACTGAACAGACTTGAATCTTGGAAGTCAGTCACCGAGGTGCTGCTCATCGTCACTCGACCATCCCAGGACGCCCCTATACCAACAAGCAGACTGTTCCTCTTTCTGCAGTCACTGTTTTTAGCAGTGCTGAACCGCCCTCTCTCACTGGCTGTTTGCCACATCCTCAACCCCTAACCCAGCCACCTGAGACTGGCGCCGAGGGCGAAATGAATGAAGCACGCAGCCTCCAAGAGCGGTTCCAGCACCCACCCGGTACCCACGGTGCTCTCCAGAGCAGTGGGCCACGTCCCACCGCGCTAACTCTTGCAAGATTGAAAGCAACCCCCTCGAAAACAGGGAGGAGGCTGTGTTTAGGTTTCTGGCTCCTCAAAGGAAACGGAGACAACGCCGGGAGGGTCGGGGCGAGGAGAGGAGGCAGCGGCAGCATCGGAAACCCGCGGGCGGCTCCTCCTGGCATTCCGCCGGCGGCCGCCGGGTGGCGCCCTTGCCCCACGGAGCGCCAGCGGGGGCGGGGCCGGTCCCAGGCGGGGGGCGGGACCGGCTCCGCCCAAAGCCCCGCCCCAGCAGGGCTGCGGGGCTAAAACCCTTGGGAACATCCTTGTTGTGGCTGCTGCTGTTGTTGTTGTTGTTATTATTAATAACAACAGTAATGTTGTTTCATGTCCTTATACTGAACTTCGGTAAAATTTGCAATTCTGCCACCGTGAAATGATTTATTTAGCTCAGCATGTTCCGATAATAATAATAATAATAATAATAATAATAATAATAATAATTATAATAGTAATAGTAATAACAACAACACCACCACCACAACAACAACAACAAAACCCAAGGAACTGTAACTTTCCAGCTGAAAAAAAGAAAGCTTATGCACTGTGATGTTCTGCTTGTTTTATACAGCAGCACAAAGAGCTGATCTCTGAACTCATTTTATTTTAGGCACAGTTTAGTTTGATTTCAACTAGCCTTCTTCTGACTGTCTGCACTTCAGCTGCTGGGGAAGAATGGTTGCCTGCAGAGGCTGCTGCCCATCTTTGTTGAAGTGTCTGTGGTCAAGGAAATCAGCCGGCCCCCAGACCCTGCACTGCAGATTCCTGGTATTTCACAAGGCTCCAGAGATGGGCAATTGCTGGGGTGGGCAGCAAGTGGGCATGCTCTGGCAGACTGACTGTCCAGGCAGAGTACAGGTCACCAGCCCTGCTCCCTATTCTGTGCAGCCTCCCAAATGGAGGCTACCAGCTTCTGGGCTTGCCTAGGTGGGATTATGCCACTCAGAAAGCCAGGAGACCCCCAGTGTCAAAGTCTGTGGTATTTGGCAACAACATGGACAAATCTATTACACAAAGAAGAATCAGGTCTTTGTCCTTTCTCCTCCTTATCCATCACTACCATCACTACTATGTAAGAGACTGTGTTGTGGTTTTTCTTTGATATATCCAGACTTTTGGGTTAAAATCAGCAAATTATTTCTGTGAGATGAGACATTGACAGGGCCAAGATTAAATGCCCAGCTCTTAAGCACAAGTCAGCTCACAAGCAGATGGATTCACTGACGCCAGGACATGTGTGCTGAGCCAAGGTATGCTCAATTCTCCAGAACACAGGCTGATGGAAGGACTGTGGGATAGCTGTAGTACTGCCTCAAACGACCTGAGAGCTGTCTGCTCAGTCTTTGCAGCATTGCAGTGCCACTCTCCCCCTCTCTGCTACCCTGTTCCTGTCCTAGGAGGATATTGGCTCTACTGCCCGCTGTGCTTTAATGAACTCTCTGAAAGCCAGACAAAAACCTCTCCCATGTGAGGATGATGCCTCGAGAAGTTGCCTGGAACAGAGGCCAGACAGTGTTAAAGGAATGAAGTAGGTATCTATTAAAAGGCCTTCAAAGGATACACCTTGGGCAGCACAAGAGCAGGGCTGCACCCAAGGTGGACGCCTGGTCACAAGATTTCCCACTTTTATAAGTTTTGATCCATTTACATATTGGGGTTAATTGTCCAATTACAGCTTCAGGTTATGAAGTCCCATCCTCCCAGTTTGCTCCCCTCCGTTTGCTGTTGTTTATACTTAATGGGCCTGAAGCTGTAACAGTGTCCTTGGTTCTCAGGCTGGCAAAGGATTGTTTTGTCTAACTGCCCTGTGAAGAGAACTTGCTAACACTTTATATGAAGTTCAGAGTTACCTACCAATGCAGTACAGAATCTAGAAAACGTGAAAGCCAAAACTTAAGGCATCAAAGACACGAAATCTGGAACTGTCTCTGTTTCACCGTGACATCGGATCTTCGGTAGCCAGGCGGGGGCACTGCGGTATCTGCATCCACCATGAACGCACGGTTCCGTTCCTGCCGAGTTACCCAGAGCACGCGAAGATACACCACGAACCATTTTTAACCTATTCAAAGCGTTTGAGTGACTTCACACCAGATCAGTAGCTCGTTTCTTGGGGGTGATCACATTTTTCATCCGACAGCAGTAGCTCTAAAGCCAGATTTACCAAGGCGTCTAGCCCTGGTTCTAGCTACAAGTGCTTTTTTCCAAATCCTCAGACAAGTGGGGTGGGAGGAAGGGAAAAGTCCTGTCTCTGCAAGTTTCATTATGAGTTTTGCCTTTTTTTGAATATCATTTGTCATTATTGTTGGGCAAAACTCTCTAAAAATGGAATCAGCTTTATGGAATGAATGAGTAAACGCTGAAACGATCTGCATGTGCCTTTACAGAGGATCCCAGAGATATGAAACCCTTGCTAGTGTCTACCTGACTTCTCTTTCACAGTGCAGTCTTCAAATGTAGTCAGCTTTTGGGGCATGCTCTGCCTCCAGCTGTGCATACAATGCTCACACTGAAATTAATAGAAGCATGGTGATACGTTTGAAGTGAGAACATTGGCGGAAAAAAGTTAAATTCTTACAGGTACAATCAATGGCAAAAGTTTCTTTAACTTGAGTTCTCACCTTAGAGACATCTATAGGTCTAAGTACAAAAGGAATCATTTTTATGAGTATATGTGTCTTAGCATAATCCTAAGAAATAAAAAAAAAATAAAAAAACAAAACATGAACTTAGAAACATATAAGGATTTTAAAAACGTATCTTTGTGGTCTCCCTCTTAACAGAGATTTGTTACTGTTTTTAACCCACTGCCTCAACCCCAACCCTACTCTGAGGAATGGGGTATTGTTTGTGTTTGATGGGATCATCACAATACACGTGGACAAGGTGCTGGTCACGTATTCACATTGGTGACCTTAGATCTGCTACTCAGAAATTCTGCTGTCTTGTTTTTGATATGTCTTTTGAGTTGCTAAGAGTCCTTCAGAAAGTCTTCCACATGCTTATCCTTCCATCATGCTAGCATGATGGGGAAATGATATCTCCTACATACAGGGCAGAAGGTGAAGGTCAAATTTACACCATGCCTAGGTGATTGCTCACCCACATGCCCAGATGAATTTTTCTGTGTCATCCAGAAAAGAGAGTAAAACCTGGGCTGCTCCCAGGCAAGGATTCAAACTACAGGAAGTGGTGGAGTCACCATGCCTGGAAGTGTTCAAAAAACAAGTAGAGATGCAATTTGATTATATGGCTTAGTGGGTGTGGTGGCATTAAATCAAATGTTGGACTTGATGATATCGGAGGTCTTTTCCAACCTATAGGACTCGATGATACTGTGCCCTCCTTCCCCTCCCTATAATGGAAAAATGCTCCAGTAACATCTGGTTTACAGGACAGAAGGGACCAAACAGGTAGGACAGCTCTTCTGAGCGCCAGCCTTACTCAGAAGGGACACTATTATCAAGTATAATGCTTAAGATCCCTTCCTGGTGGAGGATGTCATCTCACGTGCTCATCTGCTTAAATGGAAACCTCTGTAGGAAGAAATAAGGAAGGTCAAAATATCTAGATGCTCTCAGGGCACAAAGTAAGGGGATGTTTGGTATAGGTCTTCACATTCAGACTGTCCTGTTGTCCTTGGCACTCAACTGCAAACCAAGCACAGAAGCTCAGTTCAACCCACAGTGGCAGCTGGACTCCAGGATTTCTGTGGAGCCTCCACTCCACCACTAGTATTTGGCCTGTCCTGCCCTAGCAGCTAGATGAAGCAAGTGCAGTTTCCTGGAACAAGCTGCATGCCTGCTACTTCTGGTGTGTAAAGTCAGCCAGCAGCATCTCGCTGCAGAGATTTCATAAGAGGGAGGAAATTGTGGGTTAGCAACACTTGGTCAAGGGCTTTTCTGTCTGCAGCTCCTGATCCTTGTCTCATGAGCGGGACCAGATTTGCATCATGAGCAGACATCAGGGGGAATGGGAGCATCAGGGGGAATGGGAGCATCTCCTAGTCAGGCAGAATGACCTCCTGTCTCCCTGTGCAGAACAGCTGAGATGCAGCTCCCTGCACCCAAACCATCCATCCTCCCATTACACCATGGCCTCCTCCTTGGTGTCCATCTGTTACCCTGACCAAGGGGAGGAGAAAAGGAGGAGAGGAGAGGAATGTAATCCTGTCACGTTGTGCTGACAGTGAGCATTCATCCATTTCAGCTTCCTATGAGCATCTGTAGCGTTGCTTTTCCTGTCTCAGCTCCGTGCAGCTCTGCAGGTGAATTCCTGAAAGGGCTGTGAACTAACTGTGCTTTCTAAAGACCCGAAGAATGAGGACATTATTTACTTTGGTTGTCGATGGGCATCAAATGGTGTGAAAGAAATGTAGCCTCAACTCCATCACTATCTGGGACCAAAATAACAGATAAAAGGAGAAAATCTGTGGGAGTTATCATTCTATGGAGTTGCCATGGAAATAGTATGAGAGAACTTGGAGGAGAGCTGACACACTATGTCTCCAGGAGGGCATAAATCTCCAGCTAACCTCACTCCTTTTTATCACATTAACAGGCAATTTTTTTTGCTTCAGCAAGGGGTGGAAAGACATCAAAGCACAGTTCTGACATTTTTGTCTATCCCTTGATTTCTCTGATGAAGACCTCCCTGACCCCTCAAGAAACAGAAAAGTGAACCCTAATGCTATTGGTAAGTTTCCCTAGAAACCATTTAATAATTTCAGTAAAATGGTAAGAGGGATGTTACTTTAAGCAGAAAATATTACTGACTTTTGTGAAATCATATTAAAGAAAACTTTATTAAAAATGTACTATTCTAAGAATTTTTTTCAAATAAAAATCATGCACTTCATTTAAAAGGTTTTTTATATGCTGACTTCTAAGGAAAAGCATTACGATTTGAAGGATTTTTTCAGGTGAAGTTGCTGTCTTGTGCCATTGCACTTTTCTGGGAAGTCTGTTTTATTCTCTTCTTGCCAAATCCCACTTTTAATTTATCTCATCCCCCCTGATCAGGACAGGACAACCAAGCCTGCTCATAGGTTATATCCTGAGACTTCACAAACACAGCTCCAAGGCACAATGTTGTACAGGGGTGATGTTGTATAGGGGTGACATCCTCCTGCTCCCATTCCGGCTCTCCACCCTGTGCTTCCTGGCAGGCCATGGGTCACTCCTCTGATGGTCAGTCCCTGCTTGGGACTACCAGTGGTGGCTGTGGCAATCTGACCCACAGCAAACCACCACTTGGATGCTGGCATCCACCTGCACCTGAGTGCAGGTGTGCAAGTGTGAGTGAATGAAACTGCTTCTATCCACTAACAAAATTCTTGTCCATGCCTGTAAGGCCTCACATTTTGTTCTGTTGTATTATTGCTCCAATTTTGAAAAACGTTTTCCCAGGATTTTCGTTTACCAGGCCTATCTTCCACCTTTTCCTAGGGCTTAGGGTGCTACAGATTGTTACTGAGCACCTTTAGAGGCAAGAAGGATGTTCAGCCTGCAGCTGGACTCTACAGGGTAGAGGGTTAACAGAAAAGTCAGGAGCAGGGAAGCAGCAAAACCTTCATATTTGTACCCGCTCCCTTCCAGCAGAACCCATAAGTGGAAAAGGAAAGATGTCCAGGACTCTCCAAAGAGGCCTTATCCTCCCCACCCAACAGTACTGATACATAAGTACTGCAAGGGCAAGTGATATGAAAGGAAGCAGAATAACAAGAGAGGAAGACAAAGAGCATGGTCCCCAAATGCTCCTCCAAGAGTCAATTCAAGGTATGTTCCAGCTATTGACCCAGTTATTTCTCAGAGCACCATCTCTTTCATCTCAGCAACCGAATTTCCACCATATTTGTGACTCCACTTGCAACACTTGGAACCCCAAGAGATATAAAGGTCTACATTTTGAAAACCAGAATAGCTAAAGCCATGGAATTAATTTGTGTGGGGTGACAGCTTTGGGACAGTCTTCTTCTTTGGCTTATAGCTATCATATTTGCCATAATGGCAGCAAATTCAAAGTTTTTTCCCTAAAGCTGTCTTAAAGAAAGAAAGGAAGAGGAGAAGGGAGGAAGGTCTATTTTGACACCTGCATTTCTAAGACAAAAGCTTTGCAATTATCTAAGACCAAAACTTGTGCTAAGTTCTTGTTTGTTTTGTTTCTTTGCTCAGCATCAGTTTAAGATAAAATTATACACATAATTTTATAAGTGCTATTTATAAAGCTGCGGATACATATTATGCATATTTTGTGCCAAAATGAATCCATTTTTACCCCTATGAAATGACAAGTCTCAAACACTGAATAATTCCACAGGGGCTATTTTTAAGGTACTTGGTGGTGCATTTGTTGCTGAGTAGCATCTCTCTGTCTATAGCCATGGGAATAGACACCATTTTTAGCTTCTTATAATTCAGGAGCTGGATTCAGTCCAGAAGAGTTTGTAACAACAATTTGAAAGGCTATTTATGATAAACGGATTTGTGGATTATGGGATCAAACATTTCAGAAAACAATTGTGCTTACCTTTGCATCAGGACTGTCTGGGGAGCTTGCATTCATCCCTTTGCCACATGTCTCAGGAGCAGGAACTGCAGTCACAGGGAAACTCTCTGTTAGGGTGGCAGTTGCCAGGATATTTTCCTCACCTCCCTGGTATGACTGGTTGTAACTTGCTGCTTTCAGCAGAGTTATGTGGAAGCAGGTGCCTTCGGTATTGCTTCATGATTCTTATTTTCATTTATTTCTTTCCAATGAAAGGGAAAACATCCAGAGCCTTTTCAAATGCTACTGCCTTAGCATCAGGAGTGGGAGTAATTTGAAAGGTGAAACAAAAATCCCTGTCTGTATCTTCATTTTTTCCTACATTATGTGCATTCTGGGCTTCCATTCAAAATAAACAAATTTTTAAAGGCCAAAAACTAAACCATGTGCTTCAGAAATAAGCCCACATTTTTCTCTCTTATTCAGAAATAGCATCATCATGATAAAAAATAGATGAACTCCTGTTGCCTGTTAACAAACCAGCTCTGTGGAGAGCTGTCTCCAGACAAGTGACTCCCCTGGCTCAGGATCTGGCCTTCATTCCTGGATTCAGAGAGATGTCCTCTGCAGCCATTTGGAATCTGATACAAACCATACCTCCACCTGAGAGGCAAAGTGGGGAACAGGGCACTGCCTACCCCATATATGAGCAGTGCCACTACCATGCCTGGTGAGATGGGACAGGTGTGGCATGAAGCTACACAGGGGTCAACACATGGGCAGATTAACAAATACACCTGGGAGGAAGAAAACCACACCTGGACACCCTTTGTGCTTGAAACTGCACCCATTTTTCCCACCTCTATTTCCTCCAGGCCCTGTTACCCCATTTGGATCAAAACCTGCAGGACTGCTTTCATAATTTTGAAATCAGCTGGGCAGGTTTCCAACTTGAGGGTGTTTTAGACCACATTCCCAAGATGCAGTATCTCATAAAATTGTCATTTCTGTTTCCCTCCCTGCCTGGGGACAGGGAGGAGTGCTCAGAAGAGTCCCAGCTGCACTTTGTGCCTGAGGATTTCACCCCTCCAGGGAAGCAGTGCCAAAGATGTCCTCAGAGGAAGAGCAATGCTTTCCACAAAGGCGTATACCAGAACTTTGTGCAAAGCAGACGGTAACACAGTGGAAGAGTCAGGCAGGGAATTTCCAGGGAGATCTTTGTTCCCTGGGCCCTGCTGTAGGGAGGAGACCTAGTCTGTCTAAGGCAGGGCTGGAGAAGCTGGGAGGAACCTCTGGTTCCTCTTCTGTGATTAACTGTGCTGCAGCCATCACGGCATAAGCCCTATTGAAAGGGGCTTGTCAGTGTCCCCAGCAACACCCACCAAGGCAGAGGGCCAGTGCAGCAGGTGTGGGGCACCAAGGACACTGTGTTCACACCCTCACATCTCCCTCCCCAGAGACAGCTCAACCAAGGCATCAACCTTCTCCTTCCTACACCTCCACAGGATTTCTTCTTCCCCTGCAGCCTGGGTTTCCCACACGTAGTGCACGGTGTGCAGATGTGTCATGGTTTAACCCTAGCCAGCCATGAAGCATCACACAGCTGCTCGCTGATTTGGCTACCTTGGTGGGATGGGGAAGAGAAGCAGAAGGATAGAAGTGAGAGAAGCAGAAGGATAAAAGTGAGAAAACTTGTGGGTTAAGATAGTTTGTTTAATAGGTAAAAGGTGAAAAGCCTCGTATGCAACGAAGCAAACCAAGTAATTAGTTCACTTGCCGTGGGCAGGTAGGAGTTTCAGCCATCCCCAGGACACCAGGGCCCCATCACAAGGAACAGTTCTTCAGCAAGAAAAATTACATCACTTTGAACATACCCCCTCCCTTCTTCCCCCCACTTCGTATTCTGTGTGGCACCACATGGGATGGAATATCAGCTGTAGGCAGCTGTCCCAGCTTCTTGGGCACCCCTGGCCTACTTGCAACAAGAAGCAGAAAAGGCCTTGGCTCTGTGTAGGCACTGCTCAGCAATAGCAAAATCTTCCCTGTATTATCAACACCATTGTCAGCATAAATCCAAAGCACAGCCCCACACCAGGTACTATGAAGAAAATTAACTCTATCCCAGCCAAAACACACACAAAGTGGAAGAAAGATACTGGAAAATAATAGGCATGGTAATTACCCCAAAGAAACACCACTGCAATAACCAGCCCCTTCAAAGTACCCAGACTAAATAATACTACAGTTCATGAAAGATATTTCAATGAGCCAACACATGTTGATTTGGAAAGATGTTCCTTCACAAAGCTGAGTCATAAAGATGATAGAGAAGGTCTACAATCAGTGATTAAGCAACCTAGAAAGATCTACCAGAAAGGGAGTGTCCAAAATTGTCATACTGTACACTATCTTTTATTTCAATGCTTTGCTTTGAGTAAAATGCTTCATTTGTTTCATTTGTCCGGGTAAAATGCGTTTCAGATTTCATATCTCCTCTTACAGCAACATTCAGTTCTGTTAATCTTGTACTTCACAAGTTGTGTGGGAAGGTGTCTGAACTTTTTGTCTAATCAGAGAACTCACTTCAATTGGATTTTTGGACTCTAGTTAGGAAAGGCCTTAAATTAAACACTAGAGATACAAGAAAAAAATGAATAAGATTGGAAAACACTGGAAAAATACTCAAGAATAGTTGCCATGGCAATCCTTCCCTGCTTTCATGTGCTGAAGAAGACACATCCCAAACACGAACATCTCTTGGAACCCACCTAGCTTCCAAGTCCTGGCATGGGTGGGGTGGGTGGTGCAGTTGCCCACATGGCACAGGCTCTGCTGTCCCACCACAAGGAGCCCCAGAGCTGGGTCACACTGCCAGAGTCACATTGCACACCCAATGCAGATCAGGGTGCTGCAGCACATGGTGTATTTCAGGATGTGGTTTCTGGGATCTTTCACTTGCATTGGTACTTTTGAAAATCTGCACCTTAGATTCAGGCTCCTCAACCCAGTTTTCTCATGGACTGAACAGAAGATACATCTGAGACTTCCTTGGGACTTTGGGCTGCTGATCATGAGACTTCACACTCAGTCTAAGAATAGTGCAGCTCTTTTCACCCTAGTCCCTCAAATTTCTCTTCATGGAGTGGGCAGCAGTGAGGGGTATGGGAGTGGCATGCACCCAACACCCACCTAGGTATAGGGTCTGGATGTAGAATTCAGCAGACAGAGTCTCAGGAATCAAGCAGCATTTCTACTGACCCATCTTCTGCAGCAGCTCCCACAGAGGACTAGAAAAGAAGCATCTGCCACGGCTGAAACCTGTCTTGTGCAACACATTCTGCTGAGAGCAAAGCAGAGATTATGAATGAGCTGACAAAACCAGCTTGCTGTTGGCATAGACACCAAGCAGAGATGGAGTAGCTGTGCTGGAAGTGTTTCATCCATTACTGTCAGAGAAGTCAGATTTTACCACTGATGCCGCTCTAATAAATCATGTTGCCAAGCAGTTTTATAGAGGCGTTATACATCCAAAGCTACTTATGGTCCTGTTAAAAGAGATGCATTTCTTTTTTAGCTCAGTGTGGCTGAAATGCTGTCACAGAAGAAAGAGAGCTGCTGCTCAGAGTGCTATTCTAAAAGAAGTATTACTGTAATTACAATAGGGAGGGACAATGTGAGCTAGGAGCCACAATCTTCCTCCTCTGACCCTTTGCCTTGGGGCAGCATTGCAAAACTGAAAATTTGTGACCATAAGCACAATAGCTGCTCACACACTCTTTGCCATGGAGATTGATGAAAATGGGGAAATAATGATGTTACTTCCTTATTCACCATAGATCACCCATCCCCTCAAAGTGACTGGAGTATTATAAGTCTGGCAAGATGTATAGGGACAACTCAACCAATTAGCTCTTTTATAAAGGTGTCATCTTCTTAATGCAGTGTTAGATATATTAAGGCTTGTGTCTACAAAGTAAAGTATTTCTTTCTGAAGCTAACAAAGCTCTCATCCTAGAAGTCTTAAAACTTCAGTCTGCAAATGTTCACCCTGTGGCTACATTCACCCTTGTGAATTATTCAGTGGCTACAGAAGCCAAATAACAGATCAAAGTAGCTGATCTACACACACACTACATATACACACACAAGGACATATATTTATATAAATATATAGGGTTTGCCATGGTCAATACCAGCAGGAAAATACCAGCTTAAGAAGGTTGTATATCCAGCACAGCTAAATCTACATGGCACGTGTATAATTCCCATCAAAATTATGCTTTTAAATTTGACTCTGCTTAAGCATAGCCCTTCCTGCGGCCTGTCCTATCACCATCATACCACTGCTTTGCACAGCACTGAGAGGGACCTGCCCAGCTGCTAACAAGCAGCAAGGGCACTCCTGTCTCTGGAAAGCAGAGATAATTCCCAAGGCCACTCCCCTGCTGAGCCTGTCCTGCCCAGCAGGCAGCGCAGGCTGCTGTGGAGCTGTTCCACTGCACTGACAAGTGAGGCGATGGGAAAGGGGCCACAGGCAGGAACGCAGTGTCTGATGCACAAACCCACCACATCCCAACAACCCAGCAAGGTGACCTCCAGCAGCACTGAGGGGCCTCAGCACAGAGAAACATCCAGCTTTCAGTTTCCCCAGCACTGTCTTCTTAAATCAACACACAACAGGTAACGTCACAGTGCCCTGCCAAACAACTGAAAAGCACCAAAATCTCTCCATTTCAGCTTTCACTGGAGAGAGAAAAGAACACTGCACAGGCACAGAAGAGAAGCAAGGAGGTCTCTAGGCAATCTGCTGCACTCAAATTTCTCAGAGAACTGCAGGAGATGGAGAAAACTTTTCTTGTTTTAACATCAGTTCAGTATTCAATTGCATGTAACAGTGTCTGTGGCCATGCTGGCCTTGGGTCAAAATCCAGAACACACCTCTGACTTCTGGCTTCAGCACAAAGAGGTGGCTGGAAATCCTCCAATGTCAACAGCGACTCTGGCTATCCAAACAAACATTCACTTGCAGTAACAGAGGCATATCAAAAAGCTGACTGACCCAGCTGCCTAAGAAGCAGGGAGACAGCCTCCTGGAAACTCTCAAAGAGTATTTCTACTCTTCCATAACCAAGGAAGGACAAAAGGATGCCATGGATAATAACTTTACCTTATTTCTAGAAAGCCACCTGATAATTGCATGAGATAAAGCCTACCTGGGTCCACCAAGCACAATAACAAAAATCTCTGGGCCACCTCATACTGGAGATAGGGAAATATTTAGAGAAGAAGCCTATAGTTGCACTGTTCCTTTAATCTTGTCTCAGGTGCCCACTACTGTCCATCACAGGAACAGGGCACCAAGCTAGATAGACCTCAATGGGACAAAACATCTAACATTTCTGGATCATAGATCATGTTGAAAATCAGTCAAGAGTATTTGCCTGAACATTAATGTGCTCACTGCCTGTGAACCCCAGCCATAGGAACACATAATTTTCCTCAGGTGAGTGGGCTCCTTGTTTCTACACTAACACAAATACATTGCTCAAAGCCTCTCAATGGCTGGAACAAATGAAGGAGATTATTTCATCGGCTTCTGTTTCTCACAGTCAGATAATGCGGGGCCACACCAGGATACCCAAAATTGTGATTTATTGGAAAAAGCATTATGACTATTTATAAATGCTGTGACATGATTAGTACCCCAAACAGAAAGATAAACTGGCAACCTACAGCCTAGCAAATCAACTACTCCCACTGAGTTCACAAAGTCAGTGATCAGCACAGAAGATGTAAATCACAATATCATTTTTTATTTATTTCAAAACTGTAGAAAATGCAGACAAAACACAGGCATTTTTGTGTGTACAGAAAAGGCAATTTGGTTTGCATAAGGCTTTGACATTATTTAACAATGTTTATGAAACTCTATCCTGCCTGCCTGATGCAAAAGGCCAGTAGCAGGGCTGCACAGGCAGAGCCTGCAGATGTTTACTCTCATTGTTGTGTCTGAAGCTCCCACTCTCTGTTCAGAGGGTATCATTTTATAAAAGAACCCCACCATGCTCCTGAGCTGTGCAGCTCTGTTTATACCAGGTTTATTATTGGCATTCCTAACAGCTGAGATTTCACAAGATAGATTTTGAAATTTCAAGGTTTTGGTCATTGAAGAACATTCACCACAGGTCACCAGACTGTATCCACACAAGCTCCAAAATGAACCTGGGAAGACATAAACTGGACAATACTGTGCTCCTCCATTCCTCACCCACCCAGGTTAAAATAATCTGGGACATGAATGGTCCCTTTGGATTCAGGTACAAGCTTAAAAGGGCATTTGCTGCTTCAAAAATTCCTTCAAAAGCCTAATTCTTTGCCTTGATTTCTCTTTTTATTCTTCCTCCCTTGCACTGCAATCACTAACCACAGCTAATAGCTTTTCCTCATCATTGTTGTTTGGTTTTTGCTTAATTAAATCATATCCACTCTTCTTACCCATCCTGAACTAGCTGCTCTTGCACACAGGTGACTGAAACGCTCACAAAGTTCATAGCAAAGCTCTTAAATGGCTCAGCAAGAGAGAAAAGGAAAGCACATCAAAACCTCAGGTTTTCTCCTATTACTGCTGAGATTTTTCTCAGAAAGCAGGTGCACATGCAACACCTTGACCAGCCAGAAGCCACAATGCCCTCTGCCAAATGTCTCTTTCAGCTCCAGGGGGAAATGGCTTTTGGAAAGCACCTGAACTATAGGTTTGGGTCCTCTGCACCAGAGGACCACGTCTCTTTTAGTGCAGGCAACGAATTACAGTCGAAGGGTGTGTGAGTGTTCCCACTCCCACAGGGCATTCTGCTGTCTCCTTGGCAGAGCCAAGAGCTAACATGCTGGTTTGATGCCTGACATTTCAACATTGCCACTCGTTCTGAAACATGACCCACACTTGCTATTGTATTTGAAGTTTCCAAAGGCTACTAATTATTTGACCGAAGTCCCTGTTTTCCAGAATGGAAATGTTTTCCTTTTCCTTCTCAAAAGAAAACAGCTGGCCTGAGTAGCCCTTCAAAAACTGAAACCTTTTAAGAAAAGTTTTTTAGATGGGCACGCATGCTAGCTTCACCGTATGTTCACCATTCTTCAAATGCACCCTCAGACCACAAGTAACAAGCATCTGTTTTCTACCCAGCCTTGCATTTTTCTAATTCAATTAGATAACTACACACATTTCTGCTTTGGCCCTTGCATAGCCTAGTTTTAAAGAAATGTTGCACAAAAGTAATAGGAAGGTGAGGAAATAATCTTGAGGTCTCCAGGTCACATTGTCCAGTTGCTAGCTGAGATGAAGACACATCACATGTCAAAACATCTCTCCTCAAACAAAAGAAAGTTGCAAACAGAATCTGGACCTTTCTCTGAATGACATTTCTCAGACAGATGGCAGAAGCGTTGATCTTCTGCACACTCTGAATTAATGCAAAGGATGTTTATTTTCACTATGCTGTGTTGGCAGCAATGCCCGTGTCCCTTTAGACTGTTTGTGGAATGGCAAAGATAAAAGCAGCATTTTACAGCTGCAGCAAACTGAAGGAGATAAAAAAGTCTCTGTATGCACTTTTGTCATGGTCCCCTGCCCATCTCAGGTGAGACTAACAGTCTGCCTACACTTGGACGTGACTCCTGTCAGGCACCAGCCAATTAAGCACTTCTGGGTTTTGCAGCAGTGAACTCTAGAAGCACAAAGGAGATAAAAACAAGCCACAGAGAGATCAAGAGAGTCTGTGCGGTTGAGGACCTGGTCTGGAATGAAGGAATGGGACCATCAGGAGGGCCAGCAAGTATTCTTCTAAAATTACTTTTATGGTCCATAAAAGACTAAGGCATAGGGTTGGAGAAGAGCAGTGATAGCATTTTGCCTCTGATGAATTATTAGTTTATTTTAAAGAGGACAGGGACATAGTTGGGGGAGGTTATCAGTGCAAGGCAGCACCACAGGGTGCAACGTTCACTCCTTCACAAACCAGACCTCATTGCGGCGTCCATAAGGCTTCATAGGGGGGTCATAACCATTGCACAAGTAGAAATCCTTGCGGTATGCAGCATCACTCCCCAGAGCAGCCTTCAGCTTGGCAGCATGGTTCACGTAATCTGCCTCTTTGGCATAGCCACCAAACTGCCTGCAAAGAAACCACAGAGGTGTTGGTCAGTCCTGGCAAAGCACAGAAAGAACAGAAAGAGAACAATATACAGCTGCAGTATATTTAGGCACACATTTTGATCCAGGTCCTGCCAACATGCACTCATGCATGCACTATTCATTGTGAAGCAGCACACTTTGTCTGGGACAGATGAAGGCTCATGGGTGACATAGCCAAGGTGCAGTCATCCATTGGGAGGCTCCAAAGGGATCTCCGCAAACAGCCCCATGTATGTCAGCCAGCAGAATGGCCCTGCCCTGTGAATCAGCACCATATCAGAGAAATGACTTTCTAAAACACAAGGTTATCTCCAAGTCAGCTCAGCCCACAGTCCTCACCAATGCTGTCAACAACCATGTTCACTGTGCTGTGAACAACCATCTGCTGGCAAGATCATGAAGGAAAGCCAAACTCTAGATAGCCCAAGAAGAAGGGGAGGTAGGAACAGACAATCGGGAATTACAGAACACAGCGCTATTTAAAAGAGATTGAAATGGGTCTGGTTTATGTCAACCTCCCACCAACAGGAACTGTTTCCACATCAGCCTGCACCTCACCACCCTCCCTCAGGGCCCACGTTTGAGACAAAACAGGCTGATATTGCAGAAGTGGCCCACACCCAGAGCAAAGGCCAAGCAGCAGATGGGGGCAAGAAAGAAGTCAGAGTCAGCCAAAGTAGTTCAAGAAAGTAGGCAGGAGAGCCTCCAAAGGTAAGGACAAAGTGAAAAGCTTATTGCTATTGTGATGTTAGTTTGAGCCCAGGTTGTCAGTCAACAGCATAAGACATTCAAAAGTGATTGGAAGCAATGCAGTGGCTGCTTGTTTCCACAAGTGGTTGAGTCTGGTATGAGTCCATATGAATGAGGCTTCAGTGGACAGTTTGATGTGAACCACACCAAAGCGCATTCTTAATGACTATGAATAATCTGGAACCCAGAAAGTGGGGAAAACAATAGATTCATACAATAGAAATGGCACAGTATCTTTCAGGACTAGCCTCCATGCTTGTTTACCCAGTGGAAAAAAAATCCATATTCTAAATCAGTGCAGCATGACTGGGGTAAGTGACATAAAACACCTGTCTTCAGTCTAGACATACTCCTCCATCTCCTTCTGCCACATGCACCCCTTGTACAGCATGTCACCTGGTAAAGCAAATACTGCTCTTCAGAGTGCCCTAAAGATCTCATAACTTGAAACTGGAGATCCCAGGATGCATTCCTTACGTGGAATAAATGGTCATCCCTTGTCTTTCTTCAATCTTAATGCTTTCATCAGTAGGACAAGGAGGGTTGTCTTGAAACTGGCTTGGGATCCGCAGAGAGACTTTCACCTTCTGCTGAAAGGAGCCATCTTCAGCAGGAAAAGCAGTGATGGAGACAGGAGCAGTCATGCCCATTCCAACCCCTGAAACAGATACACCGACATTACTGAAGAAGTCTAGGCTGTCAGGAAGTCACAAAATTAACAGGGAATTCACAAAAGCTAATTTTAGTCTTGGAAAACTCCTCATATGAATAAACTCCTTGTCAGGAGTGGACTCCTCTGGGGAAGCAGAACAGTCATCATCAGGCTTCTGCTTGGGCCAAGCTCTCTCTCTCTCTACACCAGGAGCCTGGAACATAACTGTCCCAACTGACCTCTGGAATGCTTTTTATTAATGGTGCTGATTTTGTGGTTCTATGAGACACTCTGCTCTTCTGACAAATCAGCTCTAAGACACTAGGGTCTGTAGCTCCAGGGCAGGCCAGCAGCACATATAAATCTACATCAACATTTAAATGAATACTGTCTGTACTTAGTTGTGAGTCCACAGCCAATACTTGATGACAGGAACTTTCTCTTAAAACCTTCCAAATGCTTCTAGACATCCTACAAGTTCCAGTGCCCCAAAGCTCAGTGCTGTTATGGCTTTCAGCAGGACTGTCCATGTTGTCCACACTCCAGGAACAGCATGTTTTTTTCCTACTCATTACCACCAAGAAGTACCACATGGCACTGAAGACCAGTTTTCTTCGCTCTTCTTGCAGCAGTAGGGAACCTCTAAACCTCATGATCAGGCAGCCATAAAAACAGTTGAGATCAAGCCATCTTTCTCATTTCTTTTCCTTTGATGTCATACTTGTGTTTGTGTCACGTTATAGAAGGCACCCTTTCTACTACAGCAGCAGCTATCACCACCTTTCCAAAAATGTTGCTGCAAATACCATTTCCCATTGCATCCACCTCCTACTCCTACAGAGACTACACTAATCCCTCTACTTGATGCTGAAGAAAGGTGTTCAAGAACATGTATATGCCTCAGAGCTGGTCTGTAGCCTTCTCCTGCTGTGAATGGTTAAAATGCACACACTTTAGTAAAAGGAGAATTAGAAGCAATCACCTGGAAGCACTGCCATAAAACATTATGATGTGCCATTTTAAAAGGAAGCTCATTGTTCATTACCCTTTCATGAATAAAAATAGTCAGATAAAATATCAAGGTCATAACTGT
The DNA here is from genome assembly GCA_013399455.1 of Anthoscopus minutus. Taxonomy (NCBI): domain Eukaryota; kingdom Metazoa; phylum Chordata; class Aves; order Passeriformes; family Paridae; genus Anthoscopus; species Anthoscopus minutus. The sequence continues at coordinate 164,599 of VWYI01011212.1, read as the reverse complement.
TATTTTACTGCCCACAAGGGCACATCATAGAACTGAACTGTCCCAGATACCCTGGATTTCATCAGCTACTGCTCACCCAGGGAGCTGTGACAGATACATGTCTGCCTGTCCTCATGTTATCCCAAGCTGCGAGGTAATACATTCCTGTTTAAACAAATAATTTTTGAGATTTCACCCTAAAAGAGAGATGGGTTATAAGCTGACTCACAGCATGAGTTGGCTGGGCACGACTTAACCTATTGCAAGCTTACTTTTCCCAGTGAGGGGCCACCGCCATCCAAGACCCCCAGTGACAGGTGCCACAAGCCAGGCGGGCCTGCAGTGCCATTGCCTACATCCATCCTGCTTTCACCAAGCCTCAACTACAAACATCTGCCAAGCTCCGCGGGGCAGGCAGCGTCCCTCACCCTTGTCGTTGCTTCCTCCGACGTACTTGAGGAGCTTGACTGCCCCTTCCTTCGAGGCTTCGTCGAATGGCTTCCCCACCAGCTCCACCGCCGCGAACCTCCCGCCCTCGCACGCCCTCTCCTCGTAGCTGACCTGATCCTGGGGAAGGAGACGGGGATGGAGGCGCTTCCAGGAGGAACGCGCTGACCGGGGCTGATACCCGCTTTCCCTCGCAGCGCCTTAGCGCAGAACCGCCCGGGGAACAGCGCCGGCCGCCCGCCCCGGCACAGACCTTCTCGCCCTTGCTCAGCAGGCGGCAGGGCCATGCCTCCACCGTGCTCAGCAGCGAGTTCTTCACCATGCCCAGCATGATGTCGCGGCTCAGCTCTGCCCCGCTCGGTTCGGCTCTGCCCCGCTCAGCTCGGCTCTGCCCCAGTCGGCTCGGCTCAGCGCGGCTCGGTTCGGCCCCGCTCGAGGAGGTGGGAGAGCCGGAGCCGCCCCGCCCGCAGCGCGGTCATCGCCCCCAGGGCGCGCCCGAGGCCGCCTGCGCCGCCGGGACGGGGCAGGGAGAGGGCACCGGGAGAGGCGACCCCGGAGGAGGGTGAAGTGTGGAGGGTGCTGAGGAGTGTGAGGTACCATGAAGTGCGTCAGCAAATGCTATTCATCTTTAGGAGACAGGAAATATGAGAGGGAATATGAAAGGAATTAAATACAGGAAAAGAGATGTACTGACAGTGTGTCATGCATAGCGTGGAAGGGCACCATGCTCCTGGAATTGCAAAATCATAATCTCTTGTTTTTTCGTGGGGCTTTTTTTGCTGGTTTTTTTTTTTTGGTTGGTTGGTTTTGGGAGTTTTTTGTTGGTTTGGCTTTTTCCTTTTAATAAGCAGAACTAAAAGGGAACATAGTTGTTTTTTAAGGAAGTGGTCTGTGTTGCTGAATATTGTAAGCTTTAGGTGAGGGATAGATTTTAGAACTTCTTAATGATACTTGATCTCCCTCCACTGACCACCAACTGGTCACCTCTGTTTAAAAGTTCTATCCAGACCCTTTCCCAGATATACATGTAAATAAACGCAACAGAGAGCTTAGATAGCTTCTGTAGCTGGATACATTTATATGCATAGAAGGCTTAGACACACTGTGAAAAGTGGGGTTTTTCTTGTATAAGCCATGTCAAAGGACAAGTGCCAGTTAGAGAAAGTGCCTTACCCAGGATCTTTTAAGAAGAGGTTAACAGAAGCAGAAATCAAATACCAGTCCCTGGGAATCAGTCCCATGAGTCAGGCCAGTTTCCCCAGGCAGATGGGATAGAGGCATCTCAAGTTGCTCAGCTGGACTGCTGCCTCCTCAAATAGAAGGTGAACAATGCAGAAGTAGGCTGGAGTATAACCTTCCTACACTCATAAAGTGCAAAAAATAAAATTATAAAAGAAATAGGACACTAAAACTTTTCCATCTAGAGAGAGGGTCGTGCAAAGGCAAAGAGGTTGAAGAAGCTGACTGTTATCATCTGATCAAACAGGCTGTGTTCAGGTCAGAGAACTGGGCTGGAGCCTGGCATGGGCTTTCAGAGAGTGAATGATAAGGGCTGCTATCACTGCTGACAAGGCCACAGACTAGTAATTTATTAACCATTTCTATTACTTGTTTTATTCACCATTATGCATATGAAATTGCAGAATTGTAATATACATTGAATGCTGCAGCTTATTTGTTCTCTTTTAAAGCAAATGATGACTTTCTCCATTGTGCTGAGGAAGTTTTGCCAAAACTACAAACTTGCACATATCAGTGTGGGAATACATGGACTCAGTTAGACTAGGGGTCCATCTTGCCCTGTCCTCTGGCTCTGGCAGAAGCTGGTGGTGGATATCTACGTATAAAGTAAAAGTATGCAATGACATGGTCTGGCCTCCTACCACCAGCCATCTGTAACTTGAGGGACTTAGGGAAGTCTCATCTTTCTATTTCATGTAGTCCTCAATTTATACAACTTCAGGTTGCCTGATAAAATGCTTATGTCTAGAATATGAACATGAAAACTAACATTTATATTGTACTCTTCCTTCAGACAGGCCAAAATAACTAGCAGTCCCTACAGCACCAAGGAGAGCATCCTTTGGAGGGATCAGCAGTCTGTGCAAGGATGCAGCTGTTGCTACAGAACAACCTAGAAACTGTGAATGCAGAATAACAAGAAGTTAGGGGCATTTCTCTCTTGTTATTCCTTGTAATTTATGTAAATATATTCTGGGAGCAAAATGCTCTACATTTCCTGAGAAATTATAATGACAACTTCAACAAAGGCACAACTGTATCCTTTCATCAGCCTTTTCATAGTCTTGATTTTTCCCTTCTCTGGCTAAGCAGTGTTTCAAATTCCCAAGCAAAAGCCAAAGAGGGCCAAGTTAGAATTTTGTTATTTTCTGAAAACCTGAACTCAGAGAATTTACATCCAGGAAATATTTATCCAGTTGTTGCATACACTGCTCATACCTCCCCTGCTCAACTAACTCCCAAGTTGCAGCTAAAATTCTTACTGTGTTAATTCTTCTGGTAATTCTGAAAGATTTCATATGAACTAGTTTTTTCCCCCTTTCCTTTTGGAAGTTATTGTACTTTCACTGAATTTCTTTCCATAAACTCAGGCTTTGAGAATCCTTAAATAGCTAGTCTGCATCCTCTCTGTGACTGGAGCATGTTTTCAAAACAACTGTCATGCCAGACACCTCCACAATCATTTAGACATAATCCATTCTTTATTTGTGTTCTCATAAGTTGCTTCATCCAGACCTTAAAGACAACATGTTTCTTCTCCTCTCTGGCTCTCCTTCTTATGTTTCAACACATTTCATATACACAGTTGACTGCAATGCTGAATGGAAATCTCTGTATTGGATTTATCTTTGGAGACCTGAAGGGCAAGCCTACTCTATCCTCTGTTCAGTGCATAATTTGATTAATGCACTCTTTTTTATCACCAGCTTTATTGTCAGGAAGACATAGACAAAGACAAGCTGAAGACAGGGTATTCTGGGTAATCCCTGAGGGACCAAAGTCTTTGGAAAGCGTGGTTGTTAACTTTCTACAGATATTAATTGTGCTAAAGGATGTTGGAAAATGTCTGGAGGTCAGTGCTGGCATGTGGAGAAAATACTCTGTGAACTAGACACCAATTGAATTATTATCTGTGATTTTGGGGACTGAAGAGTCTCAAGCTGTTCTGGAAAATCCTTCCAGACACCTATCTTCATAATTAGATATCTAAATAGTTTTGAAAAACAAAACAAAACAAAACAAACCCTGGTTTTCATGGGTCTTGGCAAAAATCAGTTCAGTGTTTCAGAGTGCAGGAAATTCTGAACATATCTACTGAATAACACCATTCTGAATGCACAGTTCCAGGTAGCTAGAAAAACACTCTTTGCAGAAGGTGGATATTCAGATTTGGTCCCTAGCCATTGATATCTCTTGAGTGTTGAAGAATGATGTACAGACCAAGGTTATCCAGCCCTACCCACCCTCTGAACATATGAACATGGACAATAGGTTAAGGCTATATTTTGAAACATAACTTCCTCTCCCTGCCCAGCTGGAAGTGCCAAGCACTAATCCATCTTTCTGCATTCATCTGTTGTTCAGCACTTTTGAAGTTCAAATTCCCCAGCTTTCAGATGGAGAGCTTTGAAAACAGGGCAGAGAGAGGAATTCACCTCATATTTATAAAATGGCCTTCCTCTGGTAAGCAGAAAGAATGCCTGTGTAGACTAAAGGTCTCACTCAAGCAGACTGAGCTTGTCAACTTTTTTTTGCTTGGGACACAAAAAAGCCATCATTTAAAAACAGGGTCAGGTTTCACCTACTGACCTAGGTTTGGAAGGCAGCAACAAAATGCAGAATTCAGGTCTCCTTAGCAAAGCTGACTTGTGTGTGTGCTTTACTTTTTTTTCTCTCCAGCAATGTCCCATTGAGAAAGGCTTAAGCAGATGAAAAAAAGGGTAAAGATTTCCCTTCTGGAGAATTAAGTGCTCTGAGGTCTCCTGCGAGCATATAACCTTCTCCTATGTGTTGGGAGTCTCCGCAGCTGAGTATTTCCACGCCTCTGGCTCTGCAGAGCATTCAGTCGAAGGGGAAGGACAGTTTTGCTGATGACATTGAGACGTTCGTTCAGTTCTTCCAGCCTTTTCCTTATCGACTGGACTTCCCTCACAAGGTTGTCCACAGCTGCAGAGACAGGACGGAGACTACAAAGAGAGTAATATAGAAGAGTAACTCAGTTTAGGGAGTGTTTCTGAGCATGCAGAGTAATTTACCATGACCTTTGTTTCTTGCTGGGTAAGGGCCCTTGATGATGAAAGAGTTGCAAGCAACCATTAAAAGATGCCTCAAAGCTACCCTGCCCTTTGGTGATGGGAGTTCATCTGAGGGGCTCCATCTGAACCCTGGAAAGCACAAGCTTCAGGACCAGCATGAGCAGCATGGTCTTTTCACCACCTTATTTTAATTAGTAATAATTAACTAGGAGTACACATGGAGGCTAGGCCGGTGATTCCCATGGAATACTGTTAGTCCTCAACATTTCTAAAGAACCAGTCTGTGTCTTTGCCAGCAAACTTGTAATTCAAAGTCCAGTACAGGATATATGGCTGGATAGTCTCACCACATCTTCCTGGACTAAAATTAGCCCTGTTCCCAAATACAAGACTTAATATCACCCCTGATAATCTGAGGCACCAATGAATTTCAGCACTATCAGTGTGAAAGTTGTGATGAATTCTGTGCTAGTAACAACAGCAACCATGCAGCCAGGGAGAAATCACTTGATGCCAAAGGCTGGTGTATAATCAATGAAGTATCCTCCAGAGACCCTGATTTCTACAGAGACTGTGTGACCACCTGCACAATGCCTTTTTCTCTTCAACTGGTTCAATGTGTAACATTTGTAAACATTTTTTTTATTTCCTAAGGAGAACAATTAGTTATGGAAGACAGCCACTTTACTTGCTTTATGAATAATTCTGATTTAAGCAATATTCGGTTTCTACTAAATCCCAGTATTTCCTTTCCCTCTCTTTCTTTCCCTGCCTTTCCTACTCTCTCTATGGTGATATGAGATTGAAGTAAATTTTGTGAGTTTGTTAAACAGTTAATATCTCCTGCAACACAGAAGGGGAATATGATGACATGAACTAGTGAGTAGCTTTCTCAGATCTAAGTGTTAGAGACTGAAATAAAAAAACCATCACAGACCAAATCAGCTTCTTTTCCCTGACCCATGGCCAAGCCCATGTGTGGATTGGTAGAACAATTCAGTTTTTCCAGCCTGTTCTCACAAGTGTGAGCTGCCAATGGCATTTTCTTTAGGAAGATTCTTGTAACACAGTGATGGCAGTTGAGAATGTTTCCCAATAGTTAGCAGAGTATTCAGTTTACTAATCAGAGCTGATAGAACAATAGGTACTGAGACAGTATGTTTTATTTCCCTCCAACTGAGAAATATGAAAATTCATTTTTAAGAAGATGAATCCTGCTCACGGAAGGACACTAGGAGAGGACTGAATCCCACTACCAGATGAGTGGAATTACCTAGAGAACTCAGGCAGGAGAGCATTTGGGTTGTTCAGCAGGGTATGCTTCATTTGCCAGAAGATGTCGTTTCCCCATTTCTCAAGGGTTTGAGTAATGCTGTAAACACCTTCTATGTTGACCTTGTCAGCTAGGTTAGCAGGATGTCCATGGAAGAGAGGAAAACAAATGTGTCAGCACAAGAAAATATGAGCCAGTACTCTGAGTTTGAGTCCATTCCCTATCACAACTCAGTTGCAATGAAATGCCAAATATTAAACACATGGAGGATCTAAATTAAAAAGAAGTTCACTCTCTCTCACAGTGTAATTCTCTGCCTCCAGGTGCCCAGATTTTCTGCTGTCACTAGATACCTCAGCTGATTATTTCTAAAACCATTTTTTTCTCCAGAAGTCTCAGCAGCTACCCAGGAATTGAGAAAGTACAGTCATGAATGACCACTGTCTATCTCACTCCAAGGACAAAATAAGTGAATCTGCATTTCTGAGTTGCTGAACCATGCTGAACCACCACTGTGACCTCCTACCGCCTTCTCTGTAGTTCCATTTCTGATGCTGGTCCAGAAGGTCCTCCTGAGATTTACTGCAGGGCAAAAGGATAAAGAAGAGGAAAAGAGGAAGAGTCACCATGATGGCTGTTGTAGGATCTTGACTTCCTCCTGTCCCTGTGGAGACAAAAAGTCTTGCTAAGAGCCTTATTTCTTTTTTCTTCTCTTTCTCCACACCAATTTTCTCTTTGGCAATGTTTTTATTTAAAATGTTCAAGTTGCACAGAATAGGTTTTACAGAAGCACAGGGACTTTACTTTTTCACAAGTACAAACTTCACTTCCTTTTCAAGCAACAGAGTGGTACTGAGATGCTTCATCAACCTGCAGCAGCTGGGGAAGTAGTTTTGCTTCCTATGTAGCAGTGTTGGGATAGCACCTTATAGCTACAATTGTTCTAGCAGTGTCAGGATGAGGTACTTCAAAGTGTGAAAATCACTGCATCCCTACTTTGTATTTGGGAGAAACAAGGCAGACAACCATTAAACAATTTACCAAGTGTCTCACAGTGGCCAGAATAATAAAAAAAATGTTCTTTTTGATCTGCTCCACTAACCAGTGTATCATAGATGCTGCCCACTGATGGAGCCCAAAGGTAACCCCACCCCCCAAGTACTATTTCTGCCTTCCCTGGTGTCATGGGGTCAGTTCCTCCTTAGCAAAGCTGCAGAGTCAACAGGACATGTATATAAACTGATGTGAGCACTTACCTAACTCCTTGTTTTCTTTCAAGTTTACCATCATTCCCAAGCCAAGGAAGTCAACCCTAACCTACATGCCCTCCTGGGCAAGTACCATCTCTAAACATAAGAGTGTAGATTAGTCTCTCAACAGCTTACTCATGCTGATTTGTTATTCTGTCCTAATAAATTAGTCCCTCAGTGTTGAATCTGGCATTTTAATTTAAAAAAATAATGTAATGAACAGCTGTTCTGCTAGAAATTGGCTGAAAATATCCATTATGCACATATTGCACATAGCAAATAGAAAAAATGCATTGCCAGGTTCATGGGGTTTAGTGATGATTTCAGTCATCTGTAGTCAAAGTGGTAGAGGGGCTCATGTGAGAAAGAGGCACATCCAGAAAATCTGAATTATTCTCCTATTCAGGGACATGCATCAAAAGCCTAAGATCTCACTGCAAAATATGAGGACATTAAATTTCTTTTTTAATATATAATATAACCTTCATCTCCTGACCGTTAAGGACGAATTCAGTCACCTCAAAACCTACCAGAAGCTGTAGCAGATAAAGCAGTAAATAAATAATTCCTTTCACTTTGTGCCTTTCTTACTTTTGATCACTAGTGCATTTTAATTGCAACTCATTTATTTTTCCACTATTTAAAGTATCAGTATGAATATAGCCATACTAATGGAAAATGTCATGATACTTTAAAAACATTACTTTCCATCTGTCAGGATGTAATTTGTATTTAGTATTCTTCATCTAATTGGAGTATTCATTTAAAGGAAAAATAAATTACCTTCTTCCTATCTCACACATGCATACACCTTTCCTTCCCACTAACTCAGATTTGCCAAAATAAAGATCTTTTAGAAGGTCTGAGGATATCACCAAGGCTCATAATGAAAAGGTCTTCGTGGACCTTCTTGAAACTATTTGCATTGACACCATACCTCCTCCATCTCTCAGTTTTTCCAGATAAATGTGCCAGCCTTTACAGCTTTTTCTTTCTCTCTTTCTTTGAATGACTATGCCCTGCACATGCCTTTTTCATCTTCCCTGATGGGAAAGGACTTACCAGACACCTATGTGTCTAATTGCAAATGATTTGAAAACGCTGCCAACATCAAGGAGACAGTGTGGCTTCCATGCTAATTGGAAAAACTTCCTGAAGAGATTGTCCATTCTTTATCCTTTCCACCTCCCACTTGTTTCAATACCCCACAGCTGGGATACTTTGATCTTTCTCTATTTGTTAAAAGTAGGGTGGCAATAAATTCCACCTACATCTTATACTGAAAATCCACCCTACTTGAGCTCCAACTTTTTAAAACATCAGGTGTCCAAATGAATCACAATACCCACGTGTTCTATTTGCAGGGCCCTTCACAGACCAGTTTCTTTGTAGCTTTGCTCCCTGCATTCCTGCGGGTCTGCTGTAATTTATTATCACAGTAAACATCAGGTTATAATCATCTTTAAAGTAGATCCTCATACCTCAGGCACACAGAAAATGAGCAATCTCCCCTCTCTAAGGTGGAATTGTAGATCACAAATGGATATTCACTAACGAAGTTCCTAGCTGAAAAAGTCCGCGGGGTCATCTGTAACAGGAATCAGATCCCCAGCCGATTCAAATATGTCTTCTGCTCTTTTGCAGAGTTGCACTGGAAACTACTATCAGGGTAGAACACTGATGGACAAGCAGGGAGAACTCTGTCACATCCCTGGATAGGAACTCTTCCTTAAATTCAGAGAATAACAATATCAACATATTAACTTTGTCCTTGTTACTATTAATTGCAATAGTAGGAAGTGCTGTCAGAAAATTATATCACATTCCGCCCTTGGAGCAGAGTAGGCTCAGTGATTCACTGGATAGTCCCTTCATCTGCAGGCAGTGAAGACCAATATATTTCTCTCATTATTACACAATATTTTTTTCATCTTTTAACCTTTTGATGCCCTGCTTCAGCATGATAAAAGAGCTCACCCTGCTCATAGCTTCATACCCTGAGTACAGCCCTGCAGGGATCAGCAGGTGTGCCATCCAAGCCAGAATCCCTGCCCCAAAGCAAAGGAATACTGTCAGTATTTGAACTCCCATCACTGTTCCTTCCCATTAACCCCTTTGGTTCCTTGTTACTCCTTTTCCAGTGCTCATCCCTCCTCACAGTGTAGTGGGTAATCACAACAGAGCCCTGAGATTTCCTTGGTATCTGCCTCAGACTTTGACAGCTGGGGTCGAGAGTGATGACTGAAGTGCACCACTGCTTGTGGTTTGTGCTACCTGCCAGGGCATAGGGGATTTGCCCAGGTTACCTGCTTCTAGTACCAAACACAGCTTAATTTCAGAGAGCCCTCCCTCCCCTGAAGCCAGAGGAGAACACACTCATCCTATCACAGACTTGTGAGTTGTTGCTTTACGATGCAGAGCTTGCCTGCCCCTTGTACATTGAGAGGGCTTGAAACCTTCCCCTGTACTTACGACTGCTCTAAACACATACACTTTCCTGAGTGCATCAGCATCCCAGTGTGTTAGCTCAAGCCCATGCTTGCTTTCAGAAGAGGCTGTTGTTGATTAATCAATCCCTGCAGTGATACCTAAAATGAAGGGTTTTTTCGGCATTTAAACATTGAAATGCAAGTGAATTACATTCATGCTTTCCATTTGAGGTCTCCTCTCCTAACTTTTTCAAGTTTCTTTTGAGCTACTTTCAGACTGAAGCGGAAGATTCTGGATTTTTGGGTTGTTTGCAGGGAAATAAAATGCACTTAGTGAATCAGGGAGTTTGATCTCAGGTAAATCATAAATATGTAAAATGTAGCTCTCACCCCAATGATAATGGGCATTTAAACTATGTTTATATATCAACTATGTTGTTTATATATAAACTATGTAGATATAGTACATAGTTTATATATAAATTATGTATATATCAAACTATGTTTAAGATTCTCTGTTTTTGTCAAGGATCTTAACAAATAATAAAGCTGTTTTTGAAGACTGTTGGAATTCCTCTCTTTTTTTCCTTCTCTTTTATTCCCATTGCAATATTTTAAGATTATATTACTTATACACACCCAACTGAAAATTCTGTTTTATGTATTAGGTTCAAGAAGGTTTAAGTTATATAAACCAAACAGTTACTTAAAAAAAAAAAAAAAGCATATTGTAGCTGCATACAATTTCTAATGCCATTTCTGTGAGACTCCCAGACTGGGATCTTGAAAGGTCTCAGAGCTTTTAGAGGAGAAAGCTGCCAAGCCTGTGAGTCCAGAACAATCGAAGTATTTGCAAGCTCTACTTGCAAACCGGATGGCATNAAATAAAATAAAATAAAATAAAATAGCAAAAGAAAAAGAAAACAATTCGATTTCTTCTGACCAAAAGCTTTCCAAGAATGAAAGCATATATTTACAGCAACAACCATTCAAAGGGACTGGCACTTTCTGTGCAAACCAGTCAGGATGNAAAAAAAAAAAAAGAGAGAGAGAAACATTAGCATATGCTTGTAGAATTATGTAATGGTGGAAAGATCGTGAAAAAGGCCAAAAATAATTTTAAAAATTGGATCCTACAATATTAACCCAGCCACAGTGGTACAGCTAGAATATAATCTGTTTCAAAAGTCTTTGTTATAAATCCACTGTAATGGAATATTCTTCAATTTACATGTGTGGATATAATGCTATATGTTGGTACATACATACACTTGGTTTGAGGTCAGAATAATGATATGTAGGAATAACAATATCCTCCTGAATTTTTCAAGTTTGGCTACAAATTTGAGTTAAATAGTGCTTTTTCATATAACCAAGAGTTACAGTGCACATTTTCTACCTGGATGTTGTGTGAAAGTGAAGAGCATCTGAATCCCTGAAATAGCATGACCATCCTGTCAAACAAGGAGATCTGACTGACAGCCCTGACGACAGACAGACTAGTACTATGGTTGCTAGCAGGCAGCCATAGTGGGGATAAAATAAGAAAAAAAAGAGCCATCCAGGTGCAAAGCACACACCTGCTGCAATACATCTGTAAAGTACTGTTGGTTTTGAGGAGTTAATATTCACCTTCTGCCTCTTCTCCAGGCGTGCCTGCTTTTCCAGGATACGTCTTATCTTCAGCTCTCATTTAGTGCTTGGTCCTTCCTCTTAGGAAGTTTCCTCTCTCTCCTTAGGTAGGCACTCACAGACCTTGCACTTGCCATGTCTGCCTGTCTGAGGATTTGCTTTTTCTTTCTCCCTACTTCTCTCACTCTGCACACTCCTGTTCTCTGGAGGAACTGTAGGTAGCAATCCTCCAACCTCCGCACCCATGCCAGTCTGCACATATTCTTTCCTCCCCTGGCTCTTCCCACAGGTGCCTTTAGAGTCCCCCAACACAACCACCCCTTTCTGATATATACAGATCTGTTTCCTCCAGAGGATGAAACAAAACATTCCTGGGAAAGAAGGCAGAGAATTATATACAAGCATTACCTTTGCTCTTGAGGTCAGTTCTTCTGTGAGGAAGCTTCCAAATCTCTGCCTCCTTTATTCTTTCTTCCCCTCACCACCCCCTCTGCATTTCAGCTTGCAACAAGTGACGTGTCCCTCTTTATTTCCCTGCTTTCCACATTTCCACAGTCTTTCCGTGGAGCCTCCTTCAGCTGCATCTCTCTTACCCCTCCCTCCCACTCCCACCCCTGCAAACTAGCCATCTCTCCCCACACATGGGAGCCTTATGGGAAGGAAAGCCTGGGCAATGGAGCCCTTCTCAAAAACAGCTCTGTCTCCAAGGACACCCGTGTTATCTTTGCCCCTGGTTCTTTTGGGCAGCTCTCAAACCCCAGCTCTCTGGCACAGCTGTGTAACTTCTCATACTAGTCACAGTTTCCACTATGCAGTGCTTCTCTCTGGCTGCTTGAACCCTCCAGCCATGCAGTCATGAATTTGTTCACCACATTCTTCCTGCCTTTTAACTAACACGCCGATTAATTCCCTGCTGATTAGTTCATTCCTGATGCACTCTGCCAAATCTATTTCTAGTGGAATAAACAAGGAGGGATGAATCGGCTGCAGTGTTGTTGTTTTTTTTTCCCTTGAACCCCTCCCCCAGGTCTGCACTTGCCAAATCAATCAGGCTTTGGTCTGGTCAGTACTTAATAGAGATTTCCAAACAAATGCAAGGTGTTAAAGGGATGAATTTTGTGCAGCATGGGGTGAACCCCTTACTCTGGTCCCATGTCTGTGTCAAACTGATATTTTGCTGTGATTTGAGAAGATGTACAGCCACTGCAGCCCAAAGCTGCAGAAGTGCCGCACACTTTGCTCATGACTAGACCCATGGCACTGCTTGCAAGTGCCTTGGCCAAATCTGCATTCTTCTTGATATTACTTCTCCAGTATCAACTGCAAGAACACCCTCTCTATTTCCTGACCAGCCCATTCTTACTTAACTCAGTTTTCCACAGCCAAGACACTGCACCATACAGTGAGAAAAAGACACTTTTCTCACAGGGTGAAGGACTGCCCAGCCAGTCAGAAAGAAAAGCAAACACTCAGAAGTAAGGAACCAGAGGATATGTGTAAGTGATACAGATATAGCAGTTAAAAATGTAGTATTGTGATTGCAACAGATGCTGGTGTAAACCAGTCGAGCTGATTGTGAGGGAAGCTGAGTGGCTTTTAAGCAGTCCATAAACATCAGCCAGCAGCTACCATTTAGTCAGCCACTTAAACTCAGTCAAGAAGAGAGAGGTTCTACTGGAATCAGACTCAGGGATATCTGCTTCTCTGACACCAGAAGGATGTTGTTTTTGCTGTTCCTGCTCCCCCAGCCCCACTGGCTCTGTGGCAGGGAAATTTCTGAGAAGACTGCCTTATTTATGGAGCCTTGCCACTGAAACAGCAGGATGCTCATTTGCAAAGTTATAAAACACCAGTTTTTAAAATCAATGCACAATATGCAGGCTTAACACAGACCAGCCTCCAGAGGAACTGGAAACATATTTTTCCAGGGCTCAAACAAGCAAACAAAATGTCCAGGCAACAGGCAAATAACCCAAACAATCATCTGCCTCCAGCTGTTCCCCATTCAGCATGTGGCAAACACAGTCCTGTTATGCCTTTGCATCTCCCTGCTAGAGGAAGCAAATTGCTGATGGTCAGTGTGAGACGAGGACACCAGCTTGAATGCTCCGAGCAGAACTCCCTCCGTGGGGGCATAACACAGAGACACTGGGTAAGCAAACCTGATGGCACTTGGCAGCACACATTGACCTAGTGCTGGCAGACCCAGCTGCTCAGAGGCTAGAGGGCAATTCCCAGTGGCACATTAAGATGTGTGCTTGCTGCTGGGCAGTTTGTGGGATTTTGCACCAGGTGCTGCCTTCCCTTTGGTATAATATATCCCCTTATTATCTACCCTCTCCTTCTCTTTCTTGCATCTCCAGTTCATAAAGCACTGGGCACTTCCCTCTGGGCTCTCAGCCAGAGTGCCCAGTGTTGGCAGAACGACATTGAGACTCCCATCAGGACTCTGGCTGGGGCAACCCTCTGCAGTAACTCCCTGAACCCCCTGAAGGCAGCATGTGGGCACATCCCACAACCTCAGGTGCGGCACAGCTGAAACTTTTGCACGCTGCTGACCATCTTTTGGCCTTTTCTCATGCTAGGATGAAATAGTTTTGGTTTTACTGCGTGGGTTCATTACAAACTCCACAGTCATCTGCACTACTTAAAACTTCCTGAAGTGTGCTGTTTTGTACCTGCTAGAAATGTTATCATCACTTTTCCTGAATTTACTTGCCTTTATTTTTTCTTACTGTTATCCTTCACTTCGTGATTGTATTTGTTTTGTTTGAACAAGCATTTCCTATTTATTGCAATGTCTACTCCTGTGTGACAACTCTTGACATGGAAGCCAGGCACAGGAGGAAAGCAGATGGTGTTCCTGGCCTTGTTATGTAGGCATGCAGAATAGAAGGATGGGATGAATAGAATGGGTAAAAACATTAGCTTAGCAGTGATACTAATGCAAAAATACAGGTTACTTCTTCCCTCTGGACACCTGGGAAAAGCTACAGCTGAGAACAGCTCCTGCCCCAGCAGCTCATCTGCTCTCTCCTGCCCTCTGATCTTCCAGCAGAGCTGTGTGTGCAATCACTCCGTTATGCAGCTCTGCAGGAGTGACCTTCTCTGGCTTGAGGACCTTAAATAGCAGTGTTTAATGTAGCTCCTTTTCAGGGTCAAGGAGCAACTAGAGATTTTATTGCCAGCAGGCTGGAAAAGGGTATAGTCTCTGGCAGAAGGTGGCAAGAAGCAAGGGGTGGCACAGACTTAACACTGATGAGGGGCTGGTGGCTGTGTATTTTCATGCTTTTTGGCTTGTAACATTTTTCTAAATGACCATGCTGTCCACACAAAGCTCTCAGACTTTCAAGCCTAATCCAAAGTATCTTATTTTTCAGCATCTGGCTTTTTCAAACTGCTTTGGAAAAAAGTAAATAAAACGAACAGTGACATTTACATAAATTGATGATCTATTTGCAACTTTTTGATTGATATTAGGACACTTGGCAGGTCCAATTTATATGCAAGTCAGCTTACATTCACAGCGTAAAGAAGGAAAATTTAATTTCTCATGCTTTGCAAATCATTAAATCCCCAGAACATATTGCTTAGTCCTATGTTCCTCAAAAGCATCAGTTTAATCACAAATCACTTGTCCTTGCAATCCATTAGCCTCACAGAGAACTCTGGGCTTGGGGAACAAGCCACTTTTGCGGAGATGCATGAAATTAAGAGCAGGCTATGCTGCACCACAAATGTAAAAACGTAGCAAACTATGGGCTTTTGCACTGTATGTGTGTGTGCCAGATGTTAGAAGATCACAAACGAGGACACCAGACTTCCCAGTTCCTGCTTCTGGCTGTTTTCTGCCATTCCTTTGCTCCCAGCTCTAATTGGTACCAGAAGCATTTTCTTAGAAGGAGTCACTCTGCTGGACAGCTCTTGCTCCGTCTGTCACAGGCTTTGCTAACTGAGACTTGAAGAGGATCCAGGATCTCTCCTGTAAATATTTACATAGATACAGGGCTGTCACTGCTCTTAAATCAAAGCCTGGAAGACAGGAAATGGCATATGGAACAGAAAGACTCTGTATTCAGAAAGACCTGGAAGGGAAAGAATAACAACAACTGTGATGGCTTCTCCAGAGTTTGCCACCTGGGACTGCCCCCGCAAGTGCTGTGTTCTCAGGAAGGTCTCTCTCTGAAACCTGGTGACATCAGTGGAATAAAAACCCCTCTGGTATAAAAAGATTTTGGATAAGAACTATTCTCTTTCCCATCCATTTCTGAAAAGAACTCTTTTCACCAGCTAAACCACTTGGTGTCTCTCTTCTGCTCCTTATTTGTTGTAACTATTTAAGGAGTTCCAGGACAGACCTGGACATGAAAGATTAAGTGCATTACTTGCAGAAACAGCACCTGAAACAGGGGAAAGCAAGAGCAGCAGCAGATGCTGAGGAAACGTGATGTGTTCATTAGCCAAGCAGAGCCTCTTTTGATGTATTTAGCCAATACTCCTGCCTCTCATTCAGTGACAGAGGACGTTGCCTTGTGACTTCTCACACAAACCATGACTTGAAGAAGTGGCGGTGTTTGATGGCCATGTAGGGACCTGGCAATCAGGAAGCCAGAGCCTTGTGGCTTTGGGGAAGCCACAAAACCCTCCTTGCTCAACTTCCCCATTGTGGGAAAGGGAGAGTTCACTTGTTCACTTACCTCGGAAGGCTGCGGTGACGATTGAGGACAGCTTCGGAAAACAACCTGGTCATCTTTTGTAATTAATCAACTGCAATAATAAAATAAAATAAAATACNGCGGGTCTCCGTCCCTCCCGATCACCAGGGACACGAAGGGCCTGGGCTCCTCTCACGCCTGGGAACTACAATTCCCAGCAGGCCGCGGGAAGGCGCGGGGCGGGGGGCGGTGCGCGAGCGCACTGCCGTGTCAAGCATGGCTACGGTGCTGTCCCGGGCGCTGAAGCTGCCGGGTAAGGGCTGCGCGCCCGCGGGACGGACCGAGCCCCGGCCGGGCCGGGCCGGGCCAGGCCGGGCCGGGCAGGGGTAGCCGCGCCCAGGGCAGCCCTGATCGCGGGAGCCGCTGCCCGAGAGCTGTGGGGCGCGTTGCCATAGTAATGTGGCGATGTGGGGTGAGGCCGGGGGTGCGGGCGGTTAGGGATGGCCGGCGGGCTCCGCGCGGGACCTGCGGCTGTGGGAGGGACGCAGGGGCCGGGGCAGCGTCTCGGGGCTCGGCGGGCGTCGTGTGTGGCAGAGGGGGGCCTGGGCCGCGGCCCTGTGAGGGGACTGCGCGGGAAGAAAAGAAGCGCAGACCTCTCAGATCTGCTCCTGTCGAGTTTTACCCACAGAAGCCAGGCCAGGAGTTCGGTAAGTGCCAATTCCATTAGCCAGGTAGATGTTTAGAGCCTGCCGCCTCTGCACCTTCCAGCCAGAGATATTCAGCGATATGAAAGGATATTCAAGCATAAGGGGCTATTGTGTGCAGTGAGCAGCAGTCCAGCAGCCATTCTCTTCAGTAAGGAGATTAAAAGGGAATTAAAATACCTTGCCAAACCAGATCTTGGGAGCATGCTAGTTGTTGGATGTACTGTAGAGAGTGCCAGTGCAGCTGGCTGCATTAACTTCAATGGGAATGTGCCTTACTGCTCTTCCTAACCATGTCTTGCCTTTGGGACAGCCCTGGGACAGAGACAAGGCCCAGCTGTGTGCTGGTGGGGGGGCTTCTCCTTGGCACTACACACCACAGTGGTTCTGCACGGCCCCAGTCTGTGAGCCTGCACTCAGTGGACTGATCATACTTTCTTCCTCCATCAGTCCATGAAGGTCACAGTAATGTTTTCAAGGTCCTTCCTGTCATCTTTTCATAACCCTTACCAGGAGTCATTACTTTTAGTTTATGTGGTGCCTGTTGAGTCTCATTCAAAGAAATTTTGTTTGCAAGTTGGTTTCTTCCTGGTTTTATATGTATATAGGTATACATGTCTGTCTAAATGGGAAGGAATACATTGCCATGAAGTCTGTTTAGGAGGAGTGCAAACTAGTAGCTGTAGGTGCATGCATTAGGGCGTTACCACTGGGGAACTGTGCAATAAGAAGTACAGATTTCTTCTGAGAGTTTTGGAACCAGCATGATCTATTTGATATCTGCTGTTGGGAAACACTGTAAAAGATCATAACAGGCCTTGCAGCTGTACTTAAGAGAACAGTTCTTGCATCAAATCTTAGGTTAAATTGCAGAAATCATACCTTTCTTGTGTGTTTATTGAAAAATGCATCTTCCAACAGCAATGAGAAAGCAGAAATCCTATTGCTATATCTGTTTTTCCTGCCGCATCTCATTAAATTAATCAAAAATCAATATGCAGTGACCTATCTCCTCATGGGCTTAGAGATATGTCTGCAGTACCCTGTACCAGGTACTGGTGCCTGCCAACTGCCAGAAAAATAAACAGAATATGAAATTAGTACAACAGATACTGGAACCAGTATTATGAGTGCCATCATTGGAATAATGCACTGAAAATTCCACTCTTCTAAGTCCAAAATCTGCTCTTTTCACTCCAAAGTGAGTGCAAAGAAAAGACTTGCCACTCAGAACCAGGAAAAATAAGGTTACAATTAATATCTTTGAAGCCATCAGCGCAAGAAATGAATGTTTTATTATGTCTGGGACCTCATTTCAACACAGATCACCTAATGGGTGCCTTCTTTCCAGATCATGACCACACAATGATCATCTGTTCTTCACTGAGAGGTCGCATTCCTCTAGTGCAATAGTTGCCTGTGCAAAAACAGCATTTGGCAAATACATGGGACATTTTCAAAGTCATAAACCACGATTTAGAGACCTGCTGCCCTTGAAAGCCAGTAAGTTGGGGCATTTTCCCCCTGCTGTCTTTGAAAGCCTCCTTATCAGTACTTGCCTTTTTTTTTCCTCCAGAAAGCTAAAAAAAGAAAACCCAGGGTGATGTGACCAGTAAATTGCTCTGATGGTAACCACAGGCCACTGAATGAGAATCTCAGTTTTATCAGTGATGCCATGGAAAAAATGGATTATGATTTAGAGCAGGTCAGAACAGAAGGTGCTTTGTTGACTCTACCTGTAGGAGGGAGGGAACACAGAGCAGTAGGGAAACTGACTTTGCTGATACTAGCTCCATAGCTGTGAAGTGGATGCAAGGTTTCTATACATGTGGAGTCTGTTTGGAAGACAGATAAAAGAGTGTGACTTACACAGACTTTGTACCTACATAAGGCCACAAAGCTGCAGCTTGCTTTAGCGCAGAGACTAATTTCTCATGAAGGTTGCACAGTGGTTATCCTTTCAGGACATATGGTGAGAGTTTGACCAAGATCTTAACATTTCTACTTCCAGGATGCAAAACTGAGAACTGTATGTGTTCCCTGACAGCTGATTGCTTGCAACAGAGACAGTTTTAGCTTTCTATTGATGGACAAACTCTTTTCCTCCAGTGTGAGCCTTGTTGATCAGAAAGAATTTGACTTCTGGATCCCTTAAAAATAAATCATCATTCTCTAAATGGTGTGAGACTGCCTCTGTTTTCACACTTTCTTTACTGGTTTTTCTGTTTGTTTGTGCTTTTCTGCTGAAAAATCATCTGGGAGTGATTAGTGAAAGCCAGATGTGTTATCCCTCCTTCCCACAGCAAGTGACCTAATGTCATGTTCCTTCTGCTCTCTCTCCAGCCAGGTGAATTGTGTTCTCTGCTCCACAGAGCAGCCTTGGGAGGCTGAACTGAGCACATGCTTCCCAGCATTCCAAACACATTCCCAAAACACCTACAGATTGGTTGAGGTTCTCTCTGAACAGTGGGAGATAAGTATTTGAATCCTCTGAGATGAGGTATACAACTGGGTTTTACATGTGCTAGATGAGTGCTCCAACAGCCCTTCTTAAATGGCACTATCTTCCCTCCTTTTGACTTAAAAGAAAACCAAAAACCTGCAGGACAGTTTATGACTGAATTTACTTCAGTGGCTGTGCCTTGTGGGTGTGACAGATAACATTTTGAGGAAAGATAGGGCAAAAGAGTGCAAGTTTCTGATTCCTGCTCCGGCTTAGACATGAATTAAGACTGAGCAGCTCTCTGCTTTATAGCTCTCCTATAATTCTCCAGATTCTTAACTATGTAGATCATCAAAAGCTGTCATTACTGTGTAGTAGCTGTTTTCTAGCCACTGATCAGTGGCTCTCAGTAGGACAGGTGTTCCTGTTACAGACTGTGGTTGACACCATTGTCGGTGTTGCCATCATCTCAGTCCCTGCCAGTTCAAGGAGCGCGGGTAAGCCATATTTTTGAGCTCCTTTCTGTCTCCAGAAAGGGATCCAGAACAAAACTATACCAGATAAATTTAACTGATACCAATGCTTGCATCTAGGATGAACAGCAGGTTCCAGTCTTCTGGTTGACAAAACATAGTAAATGTGAAGCATTAGTATGCTTTGAGTTGTTTTACTCAAAAGTCACCAGTTTCCAAAATCAGGAGCATTCTAGTTAACCTAACTGTCCGACTTTGACTTCTGTGACAGGTTCAGTTGAAACCGGGAGGAAACACTAATTTCATGGTTTTAAAATTGCCAAATTGAATTTTTCGGCCAATGCACTAAAGAATGTTGTGGGTTTAGGACTAGCTAAACTCACTAGTACACTTACTCATTTTTCTGTTGTGAGATATGATTTTAGGAGAAAGGAAAACAGGCTCAAACTTAGACTATAAAGAAAGTTTATCAACAAAACTAAAAAAAAAAACACAAAATGAAAAGGAAAAATCAAAATGAAACTTCCAGAACACTTCTCTCCCCTGCCCACCTTTCTCTTTTCTACGTGACAACATAAAACAAAATCTGGGATTTTTTAAATCAGTTATCACTTCTACAATAATCTTTCTTCTATTCTCATAGGGCGAGGAGTTTTATTTTTCAACACCTTGGAGATATGTTTACAGGAACAGTCTTTTCGTGGCTTTGCATCTTTACAAAACAGCAGCTGCCTG
>VWYI01011212.1:134182-144238 GCA_013399455.1 Anthoscopus minutus | reverse complement strand
ATTAGTTATTATAGTCTATCTCCATGGTGTTGCCAAAATAACTTTCAGTCCCAATTCTAAGACATCTCCTCATTCCCTCTCTCCTCATTTTGATACTTAAACTCTTTCTCAACTGACCCGGTTCTGTTCATGTTGTCACTCTGGTTTTCCCTTACTCAAGGGAAGAATCATGGTCAGCGGGTCTCATCTGTGCACTGGCAGGGTTAACATTTCACCCAGGCCGGCAGTGGCTGAGCAGTCACGGTGATGGATTGCAGTGGAGCTGAGCTTCTCTCTCTCTCTGCTCCGCAGCCGCTGAAGAAAGCCGCGATGGGAGGAAGAGTGGGGGGGGGGGCGGTGCGCCCTGGCCTCCCATCCCCGTCCGAGAGCTGCAGGGCCCGGCCCGGCATGGCCCAGGGGAATCTCGGCTCGGCACAGCCAGAGGCGAGGGTGGCCGGAGGCAGAGCCTGGACCCCGCTCCGGCTGGAGGGGCTCCTCTGCCCTCTCAGCCCGCCCGAGAGCCGCTGGGGTTGGGGAAGCGGCCCAGCCCGGCCAGGCCCCGCCAGGCCACGCTGGAACCAGGCCGGGCCTCTTTCCCTCCCCCCTCACAGCCCCGACACCTTCAGAAGCCAGAAGCCAAAGAGAGCAAGTTTAGAGTTTCCCGGCTTTAAAATGGGTGTTCACGGGGGTGGATTCTGATTCTCAATGGCTTACAAAGCTGTCAGTTCTCAGAACTGGGCAGCTATTGGCTCTTTCTGAAGCTCCTAAGAGCCTCTCTCAAGAGAACTATTTTTGTAGATGTTTTCTTTCCTTCCTCCTTAATATTAACTAATGTCAAACTAACACAACTTCCCAGGCTTAATACCGTTAATTTTTGAGCCAGCCATGTTTGTTTTTCATGCCATTCTAACCTGTCTTGAACTGGCACATCTGGATCTATTGCGAGAAGCTGCAAGTACCCTGGCAGTGAGACCTCTCTGTAATTTTTTGTTTCGACTGAGTTGCCTTTCAGTCACTTAGCATACCCTATGGTATTAGACACTTGTGAAATTTACCCTGCAACCACTGAGGAGAGAGCTGTGTGCCACCAGGGTCAGTGGCCTTCTGTGCACTTATGGGATGGAGCCAAGGTTATCAAGACTTCTGGAAAATTCCACACTTTGAGCACACGTTTAGAGAAGACCTATGTGAAACAATGCAGGGTGTCACAGGGATACACCTGACTGACCCATAGGAATGCAGTATCTCTTGGCTGGGTGCTCTGCCTCCACAAGGAACTGCTTTTTGGAGTGTATATGTGCACCAGATTTTTGAGTCTTGTAGAAGCCCCTATTCAAAAAGGAAGAGTCTGTCTTAGACATGTGAATGTGTTGGATATTTTTATTTCCTTCTGTTCAATGTAGGTGAGTTGTCCTGGCTATTCCACCTAGTGTGGGGCATTTGGTTTTTAGTGGGATTGAAAGTTTTGCTTAAATCCTAAAACTGAAGCTGAATACCACTTATAAGTGGTAGACAAAGGGAAAGTGAAGGTCCTTTTGTAGGATGAGAAATAAGGAAGAAATAAGATACATGTGGTGCAAAATACACTCTAGATGCAAAATAGGTACTACAGTACAATCTGAGTGTCTTTAACAGGAAAACCAGAGGTAAGATCTGCTATCTTAGTCAGAAGAATAATCATGAAAGCGATGAAGTTTCTGCTTTGTAAAGCCCTCCCATCATCTTAGTGTCTGAGAGGGGTTACAGCTTGCATATTTTTGCTTATTAGTTATGCCTTGCATGTATCACTTCAGGAATCTCTGGGCACAAGCTAGTTCCTGCTCTATTTCAGCTTTAAACAAAAGGAAATGAGACAGATACCTGGGATAGCAGAGTCCCACCTTGGAATCAGAGAGAGAACCAGACTGAGACTCTGCAATTCTCAGAGCACTGGCCATGGCTCTATGCCCAGCCTTGTGGCACAGGGCAACTCCCTGAGACGTGACCCTCCACTCGTAGCTCAGGGCAGTGAGTCTGCGTGATCTTTCCCATCCCCATAAACAGATGGCACTGGGCTTACGCCTGGGTCTGTGGTTGGCCTCTACACCTGCCCTTGCCACACTCCCTCAGGCTGTCTAGGGCTTGGGGAAGTCTTCTGTGTGCCAGGCATCTGGCACAGGAGACACCTAAAGCTAAGCTACTTTCCTGCACCACCACCTGAAGGGATCAGTACTGAGTTATCAGTCTTGGCCAGGCTAAGCACAGACTGTTGGCTCTGGTGGGAGCACAGGTGCACTGTACTTCTCTCAGGCAGGGGTTGGAGCATTCTCTGTCACAGAAATGAGCCGTGCAGAGGAGGTGGTGTCTTGGAGGAACAGCCTGATTTCTCCAGACATCAGCATGTTACTGGTCCAAAGGGGCAAAATTACTTCCCCTCATCTTCAGGAAGACTTCATGTTTCATTACCAATCAAGAAAGTATTAGAATTAAACCAGCCATGAATTCCATATAGACATATGCATACACATACATATATGTATACATACACACGCACCCCCCCTTTATCTGAGGAAAATAAACTGTCGAAATCGTTTCTCCCACACATGCTACTGTGAAACATGGAGAGAGAGACCCTGTCATTTCTCTCACACTTCTCACTTGGATCCATGCAAAATTCACACTATTCTGTTGTCCTTTTTGTATCACTCTCCACAGCTGCCTTTTCTCCACTGAGATCCTGCAAAAACTCATGCTTTATTGTCTCTCTCCATCATTTTTCTCAGGAAAGAAGAGCCCAGACCTTGGGGAATATGATCCCCTCACTCAGGCTGACAGTGATGAAAGTGAAGATGACCTTGTACTCAACATCCAGAAGAATGGGGGAGTCAAGAATGGGAAGAGCCCCCCTGAAGAGATACAGGACCCTGATTCTGATGTGGAGGTTGGGATGACAAAGCAGCATACATCAGAGAGCGCGCCCGAGGGTTATCCTGCAGAGACGGCTGGGAGTTTGGAGCAGAAGGCTGCTCCCTCCCTCATGCCATACCTGCGCACTGCAATCTTTTTGCTCACTGTGGTGATCTCGATGATTCTTGTGCTGGTGTGCGCATTTCTAATTCCCTGTCCCCCTAGAGACTTGCATAACACCTGGAACCGCAACCTAGGTCAGGGAGCAGGTGAGAAAGCCCCAGGAACAGCATCTGGCATGGGGGAGGTGGCAGCTCCCAGGCTGGGCATCGGTGGGAGAGACCTATCTGTGAGAGCCAGGTCAGAGCAGAGACCCTTCCTCACCACTACAGATGCTCCAAAATAGTAGACAGGTGGCTGTGTCCTGCTCACTCTTGAAGCTGAGTCATGTGAAATCTGGCATCTGCAGATAACAGTGGCACAAAATTTTGTTTCTGCCAATATCAAAAATTATTTTTACTCTTCTTCCATCCTGCCTTTTTGTCTGGATGTTGTGCTCTATACCAGGAGGAGATAGCCCTGCCCACTTTAAAACAGTGCCTCCCTTTCTACAGCCTGGGCTTTACTAGTACCTCCATGCTGAATTATGTGGTTGTGTTTGAGAGGAGAGGGATAGAAGTCTTTGTGTCTTCTAACTGGCTTAACTAACCTTACTCCATTGTCTTTTCTATAGTCCTGCTTGAATCCATAAGTTAATATTTGAGATCTTTTGTTATTCTGTATGGGTGACTGGTAACATTTCTAAGGTATCTCCCATTTTGACTTCTGCAATAAAGTAACACTGTTTTGTGAAATAATTTCTGCCAGGTCTAGATATGTCTCTCCCTCCTTGCTTTCTGTCCCTGGCTTCCAAATCTAATCTTTTCATAAGACTCATAGCTCCACATCACCTCAGAAACTGACGTGGGAAACATGAATCTTTTTTCTGTTAGCTCTTCCATTTTTTCCTTTTCCTTTCTCTGACCCAGATACTTCATTTCTGCTTTTCCATGCAATGAAAGATCTTACCATGGTGTGAGTTCCTTAGCAGACTTTGTGAGGCTTGTCTACCCACAAGTCTCATTACTGGGCCAGCCCTCTTCCAGTGTGAAAAATGAGTTGGGTGGCCTTTTTGACATGCAGTAACTCTCTGTAATTATTGCAGGTGGTGTGTTGTCCCCCCTGGAACTATGTGATGTAAATGGTGATGGCCTCCCTGACATCCTCATTGTCTTCACTGCCTTGATGAATGCCAGTGTCATGGGTAAGCACTGTAGCTCCTTTCCATTCCTCTTAATGTGTCAGTATGGACCTTTGTATGTTTTTCTTACACACAGGAAGAGTTTCTGCCACTGTAAAGCCACTGTGTTGCTCTTTTCAGAGTTCCTTAAAATTGCTGGTGTGTGTGGTTCATCATGCTTTAAATTTTCATTGCAAGCCTGTGCTCCTATAACTTTTGGTCATCTGTATCATCTGTTTGCCCTTACCTCATCTTGGGGTAACCCAGTCTCTTTGTCCTGCATTTGTGAACACTTCAATTTGTTTTTTAGAAATACCCTCACTTTGCTTCCTTTTTCTCCAGGTCACTCCATATACTTGCCAGGTTCCAAATCACTGTTAATTCACAAATAATAGACTGCTGATGGGGAAACTACTGTGCCTGGCTGTTTAGCAGGTATTTCCCTGCTTCCTCCTGGCTGCTTTGCTTGCTTTGTTAGTCCTCACACCCTTCAGGTAACATATCAGAGCCTGCTGATACCGACCACCATTACACAGGGGCTGCCAAATCTGGTGGCATCCTATTGCACTGGGCTTCTAAAGCCCTGGAGGTTCCCAGCAGCCTGCTGTACTGCCTCTGCCTATCCTGGCATCTCCTGGTACCAGGTGAATCTATTCTGTCTTAGAGACGTATTCAGGAGGCAAGCATACCTTGCACTACCTGAAGAAAATTCTTGGAGCAAAATGCCTTGGCTCTTCAAAGAGGTAATAAAAATATTGTTAGAGGATAGGGATAGCCACCTTTCTCCTTGCCCAAGCAAGGCCCTTTGTATATCACAGCGAGTCCTATAAAAAGAAATCTATGAATGTAGAAAAAACTGTAAAATAACTTAAAAAATAAGTGAGAGAGGAAGATATAGCTGACATAAAGGCTGTGTTCAGTTTATATAGGTTATACTTGCCCTCTGTATTTTTGCCATTGCATTGCTTTTATTTTTTATCCCAGATTCACATATCATCAGCATGGTCTGAGTGAAACTAGTCATACCTAGTTGCATCCTGAACTGTAGCTCTGCGGGAAGACAAAAACCAGACACTAAAACAGGTGTAAGCAGATCACAATCCAAAACTCACATAGCTGGATATCAGCCCACCTGTAGCTTGTGCTTGGAGCATTCACACAGTGCCAAGTAGAGATAAGCTTGGAATCGGCGCCCAGTGGAGTAATCTGCAACGTTGTTAACTGTTTCTCCAGCTTGTACACACAACAGCTGTGAGTTATGTTCTGGAGTTAGTTGTTCTCCATCCCTATCGATGTAACAAAGATAACTTGATCTGGGGCAACCCCTTAGCATAAGTCACATGATTTTCAGTTTGAGAAGAGAGTATGATGTAGAGACTGGACTTAGCCTTGTATTTAGCCAGCGGCCCACATATGCCCTTTGTGTCGTCAGGTCACTTGTTGTATGTGTTGCTAGTAAGACAGAAGTTGACTGGGTCTGTTGTTATTTTGAAATATGTGGGAGTTAATCTTAAATTGTGATTTGACCATACCAGGTGGAGATTAATTACCATAACCACACTTATGTCAGAGGGTAGGCTGAACTAAAAGTTGATCACATTTGGAAACAGAGCCAACAGTCAATTGAAACAGCATAGACTACTTTATTCTACAATTATTTTGTGCTAACTAGTGAATTGGAAAAAGAACACCAAGTTCCACCACTTGGCAGTCTTGCATTCAGTCTGTTTTTCACAGTCACAAAACTCCTTTGGAAAACAAAGGAAAAAGCTCTCTGACCACCAATCACTTTCTGTTGCTCCAGAATTACAAACAAGCCAGCACTTTCATATGGGGTGACATATGCCTTGGGAGCCTCTTAAGGTTTCCCCTTGGTGCTAGCTGTTTTGTTGAGGGAGACAGGATCAGAAGAATCAGTCTGATTTGACAGCAGTAAGTTTCACAGGAGGAAGTCACCACAAGTGAGCACATTGTCCCCAGGAACTTGATTCTCTCTGCCCAACTGACCACATTTCTTGCTATCAGCTCAGGTCCAACCTCCATGATTTTCTGGGCTGTTGATTTTTCTCCTGCTTGTTTGGAGATCACTTCTAGGCTCTGCAGCAGAGAAATTCAGCCATGAGGTGACATTTGACCTTTGCTTTCAGGCAGTGTGGATTTGTCTGTCTTGAACTACTCAGCTCTCCAGGAGCTAGAGCTGGATCTGCAGCACAAGGACCCAAGGCAACATGGTTGTAGTAATCCCTCTGACACCAAGGGATCACATTCTCTCTTTCCTGCCTCTTCTAGGTGTCTCTAGACCCTCCGTAACTGTGGTGGCTCTTTCTGGTATGAATGGCAGCACCTTGTGGTCCATCCAGCTTCCAGAGGAGACACGAAGTGTGCAGTGCAATGGGCTGTCACTGGGAGCACTTGCAGGGCCTGTCTGCCTTGTTACAGGAACATCAAAATTCCTCAGCCTTCTCAGTGCCTCCACAGGTAAAGTCAACTACCAGAATGTTAGAAATATGCTACTGCTTTTTTTGTTTTCTTTAAAAGACTAATAAGCACGAATAATTTGGTTCTGGCACATCATGGTGGCTATTACTTTGTGACACACAGAAACAAGTCAAAACACTAATGAGTTTCTAGTTACACAGGATAAGAGAATCTAAAATATTTCATCTCTGTTGCAGCATCTTCGTCCTACATCTCAGAATATTTCAAAGTGTTAATCTTATCGTGTAGCATCCTCATGTCATAAAGAATATGGAAAGTCTGTTCTCATTAGCATTGAGCTGCTGGTAAAACTCAGGACCTACCTAACAGCAAAGCTGAACTGCATTCTTGGAGAAGTTATATAAGGATATACATGACATCCAGGAAGCCTTGAAGAGAAATAGTTGAATTGATTAGATGTGAATGAATATTGCATTTTAGTCACCTGATCATGTGCACCTTCATTCTCTGATTGCTGTTTGTTCTACCACATTAATTCATTGGCAGAAGTAGTCTTAGGTGGCTATAGGGCTGTTTTTGGAATCAAACAAAAGGTACCATGAAGGCAGGTAACTTTGGGATGGAGGTGTGTGTAATATTACAGTTAGGTTTTAATGAACCTGGTTCATCCAGGGACAGCAATTTCATCACAGCTGCTGGCTCAGCAACAAGACACCTTCTCCTATCTCCCCTGGCTGACAGTGCTATGCCACTTACCAGCTGCAAAGTACCATCAAGTTCCCCTCCCTGCAAAGATTTCAACAGTCTGGCTGTGGTATTCCCACTCCACTCCACCCTTTGTTCCATCCCCCTTCACAGGTGCTATGGTTACAGACTGTGGGTGTGGGGAGTCATGGTGGAATAGATTATGGGAATGCCAATCACATTCCATCCAGGAACTGTATTTTACCCTATAATTTCTGAGCTGTTCTAACTTCTTTTCAGATGTGAATATAACTTCTCAAGTTTCCTCTGATTTTACCCCCAGCTATCTTCCCACACTTTTCAAATGCTTTTAGTGGCCAGGTTACTTGCACGGTGTTTGCATGGAGCTGCCTCCTTTACCATCAGTACTAAAGTGCAAGTTGGGCCCTTGGTTTACTTTGTCATTCAGGAGCACACCTTATCCTACAGAGCAGCAGCAGCAGCAAAACATTGTTAAAGATCAGAAAAGCAGAAGTGTTAGCAAAAGAATGAAGAAAAAGTAAAAGCATCAAATTTAATTGTTGCCCTTTTTTTGATATTTATTTGCAAGTTTGCAAATCTGATTTTACTGAGTTTCCAGCTGGATCCACGCGGGACTGCTGAACCATTTGACATCACGTTTGTTGACATGCTTTCACCCTGAGGTGGAGGGAGCCTGTCATGCTGGAGTGGTAATTTGCTGCTGGGAATTTAACTGAGACACAGATTTGTAGTCTGAATATCAGAACTGTCCATCTGTTTCCTTTCCTCATATCTACCTAGCCTTTACTGCTGTCTGAGTCAAACAACTGTTGTCCTGCAGAGCAGCACTCTCATGTAGGTTCTCCTTTGTAAAATGAACCTTAAATATTCTCTGCTATTTCAGAAATTGTTTAGGGCTCAGTTCTTTTAAAGAGATGCTAAGAAAGAAACACAGCAGACTTGGGGCCTGACTCAAAGGCAGTCTGAAGAAATACCGGGAGAAGAATTTTGCTTCCCACTGCAATTTGCCTCAGTTTGTAGATTTGTATTTCCCCTTCACACAGAATGGGAGAAATAACCTCTCTTGCTCCCTTTCCAAGAAGGTTTAGTGGAACCTTCTAGGGATGCCCTCTGGTTCCCCAAGTACAGATCTCTTTTATCCTGTTCTTTCCACAGGCAAGACCATCTGGACACTGAACTCCATTCACCTTTCAAATGGGATCCTGGCTGCACCAGCTGCAACTCTTCCAGATGTAGATGGAGATGGGATTAGGGATATTGTTGTTCTGGCTCTCAAAGAGACACAGGTATATCAGATATATACAGCATATCCCTTCTCAAGGTTTGGAAGGACTTTTACTATTTGAGTAGAGGAAAAATAGACTGATGTGGAAGGACTGTAACTGGAGCTGCAAGAGTCCCTAATTTCATTCTCTTGGATTTTTCTGAGAAAGCACCCTTTTTCTTCCAGTAGGTCAGAGCAATGGGATCAAACAGTAATGATGCCACCTGCATTCTTGACAGCTGGGAATGAACAGAAGGGTCTTTATTTGCACCTGACTGAGACTTGAGAATTATCTCTTTCTGTTCAGTGAATTTGTGGTTTGAAGTGAGTGTTTAGCAGCAGTGTAGGGATGGATCTCAGGTGAAAGGAGCATTTAGCTTATCCAAAATAAAGAAATACTTGTATGATTAATTCAGATGTAATTTCCTTTATGCTCATCCCTCCCCACAATTCTAACATGGATGTTGTTAGAATAGCTCAGATTGTTGAAGTCCATTTCATATTTGATGCATTTGTGTCAAGAGAAAAACAGGACTGTAAGATGCCCCGGAAGCCAGACTCAGCAAAGTGAAAGCAAACAATATCTAGACCTTGCTGAAGGGAAAATGATCAATGGAGCTTCATGCTGTGGGGATGGGAGAGGTGCAGAGGTGCTTGAAAGCACTGATAAAATTCTCTACCTCTCTCTCTTTGCAGCCTGATGTGTTTTTCATCTTGGTATCAGGAAAGACTGGAACTGCTTTGGGTGGGCCTGTCAAGTACAGCACCAATGGAGAAGGGAAAGTGATTGGCCCCCAAGTCCACATCACCAGCCGGGGAGCCATCTACATCCTTTTTGGTTTTGGTAAGATTCACCTTGCCTCTGCAGCATTTCACCTTCCTGAGAAAATATTTGTTTTACCAGAATGTCCCTGGGATACTTCTGCCATGCCTTCTGCTGTAAAAGCTAGGAGGGCAAAAGCACAAGTTTCACTGCCATGGTGTTGGAAAGTACAGGAGCACCAATACCTGCTAGTCTCAAATACTTTGGAGTTTCCCAAAGGCACATCATGCCAGGGAAGTTCCAGCTCATGGCATTTAATTGCCTTCCACAACTGCTGTGGTCCCAATCACCCTGTGTTCCACTGGGTTATCTTTTGCAGCCAGGACTCTTCATCTTTACTCTTCCTGGCAGGTAATGTTCAAGCAGTTGCCCTGAGGGATATCTTCACACAAGCCAGAAACCGGGACAACTTTCCTTCAATGCTGCAGCAGGAAGAGCCAGAGTGGGAAAAGCGTAGATCCGTCAACCTGTCAGAGCTCGTTGACATTTACAGGTAGAAGATGAACTTGTCATCTTGCTTCTTCTGGGAGAGGAAGGGAAGGGTGGGCATTTATTAGTACTCCTAGAGGTGGTTTCTTCAATACTGTCCTTCTCTTCATTGTCCAGTTCATAACTGGGGAATACTGTGGAGAGCCTATCATTTCCTCCCTGTTCTCTGGT